>CM076583.1:588980409-589044771 GCA_034641835.2 Pinus albicaulis | reverse complement strand
ACAAGCCACTGCCCAAAACTCCACAAGGCTTCCAGAAATGATAAATAACATTGTAAATAGACTTCTCAGAGGGTGTTAATTTAGATTCCAGGAAAATAATATTGCTAGATTCTACCGATGAAAATCTGGCCAGTTTCTGATGTCTCTCATTTGCACATTTTATTTAATGGTTGTGTTTGAAATGATAGAAGGGTGTTATTATCATATATTGGTGAACGAGTATCTTTAGTTAAAATCCAATGCATTATATTTATTGGTTGTGTTTGAAATGATAGAAGGGTGTGATTATCATATAATGGTGTGTTGAAAATGGCGCCAAGAAAGATCCTAAATTAATTTTCTATTGAATTAAATTAGGAGAAAATTGTAATCCCGCATCACAAGACAACTTGAACCAATAAACTAAGTTATTTTGACTTAGTTGGTTTAGTTAATTCGATTTGAGGGCATAACTTGAGTCATGTATAGTGTCTCCTACTTTATAAGAGCCTAGGTTGAGTTTATTTTGATTTGTAACTAATTAATTCAGTAAAAATGAGTTAAAGCCAATTAAACTAATTCCAACTCTTGGAGGAACTAGTGGGAGATCAAGTAGTGGGCTGTGTACTTCGTTATCAACTAGTTAACTGATAAATCAGCCATAAATAAATCATGCATGTGTGATCTACAAGTTATCCAATTGAGGTTGGAGTTCAAGGGCAATGTATTATCAGTTGTATAATCCTCCAAATTATACAAGTGGTACATGTAGTCAACGGAAGGCCTATGATGGATTGTGCAGTTATGGGTGAGGAATTCCACTAATTAATAGGGGCTAATTCCCAAGGAAATAGGGACTTGGGCATGCTTGTATTTGTTTAAGTATTGTCCAAGACTAACTTGTAGAGCAGTGAGATAGATTGTGATAGCGCAGAGGTTGCTCGAGCTTGAGACAAGCATTGTAATCTTCTCTATTTTTCTGACTAATGTAATATACAGATAGGAGGGGTTTTTATTTCAGGCTTTCCCGTGGAAATCATTTTTTAATGTGTTGATTGAATTATTCTCTTGTATGCTTCGTGATTTCGTGATTTTTTAATTGTTTCCACAGTTGGTAGAGTAGATTCAAGTCTATTGTTTTAGTAAATTACAATTAGCAGTTTGAATCTACAAGGAATTTATACTTGGTGAACGGGTATCTTTAGTTAAAATCCAAAACCGTTAAAATTCATGTTAAATTTGAAAAATGCTAAGTTATCTTTTTGCAATATTCTGAAAGAATTGTTGACGACGACTCAAGTTAAAATTTCGATCAACATGCTCTCTATGTGTTGGGTTTGTTAAATGTAGATATTGATATTGATACACCTTTTAAATAAATATTAAGATAACAAAATACATGGCTTCTTCTGTTGATATGGATCTAAAACTCACGTTTGATGATGCTTTTTGAGATTTCCCCACCAACAAGCCCTGGTTTAATTCGTGATTTTATTTCTTAATGAAAATTTATGCAGTTTGTAGGTAAATATAAAAAGAAAACCAAATTTTTGGTGTTAAATTAAGGTAAACATGTAATTACATTAAATGGGAGAAACATAAATACCAAAACATAATTTGACTTGAATGCTTCACAATTTATATAGGTTGGCCCATGGATTGAAAAATTTTGTTATAGTGTTTAACGGCCACATGTTCGAAGGAAGAACTACTTGCCTCTCCATTACTCTCAGTAGAAAACTCTCTACACCGAGGAGAACCTCCCGGCTCTTCATGTTGGCCTAGAGCTGATCTTTCGGGGCTTGGTTGTCTCTAGGGTGCATTACCTTGGCAAAATGGGTCTCCTTCTGGGTCATTTTATTCCTTAAATTTTTCCTTCTCCTTTGAGTTGATGAGGAGGTCATTTGTCCTATAACACCTAGATTTGATCTTTCGCTCCCCTTTTTTCTTCTTAAATTTAAGTCGTCTCTCCTAGAAGTGACCAAATAGGCCCTTTGAGGAGAAAGTAAGTGTGACTCTGGGTAAGTTTAGCATCAAGTCATAATTTGTGTTCCCTTTAAGAAGTCTCTCCTGGTCTTTTCGCTACACCACTTTTGTCTTCTCTTGACTGGATTTTAAGCAACATCTTCTTTTTCCATCTCATTGATTAGAATTATGTCAAACTGTCTTTCCACAACAGAGAGTGCAATGTTATCTATAATTTTTGCACTGTCTTTTTTATGAACCAGGGGAGAGGACTCTTTATTGATACTTTACTAGAGCTTTTGTTTAGTGTTAGGCAGTTTTAACTTTTAATTATTTTGATTTTAGCTTCATATTTATGAACCATGGAGGTGACTAAATAGAATAATATTTTTTTCATTCTACAAATTGAAAAACTATATTAAAAAATTATAATAATTGTTAAAAATGACCAAAATATGTTAATTAGACTTGATAATAAAACTCATAATGATAAGATGGAAGTGCTTAACACAACTTTTAGGTTCAATTTGGAAAAATTAGAAATAAAAAATAAAGATAAAGAGTATGAATGGAAGCGATAGACACAAGAGGTAAATCTTAGAATTAAAATAGAAATTAGTAGTTTTTTGCAAAATTCTGCAATTTCTCTTAATTATTATTACTATTTTAATTTTTTATCTTAATAGTTTAATAATTTTCAACAAATTTATATTTTTTATATTACCTTGAAATATATTTGATGTTTTCTAATTTTTTTACATTCAAGGGGATGAAGAAAATGGCAGTCATTATGGAGCTAGAGCTACTCCATGGGAAGCATATGAAACTCAACGTTCCCATGTACGTAGGTAAATGGCAGAGCATAATATGGACTTGAAATACAATGTGTCATATGATGCATTACTATTTAGTTCTTGTTTTGGGATTGAAGCTGTTATCACAAAATTGCACTTGATTGGCTGCTAATCAAACAACTCTATGTAACTATTTCAAACCATCTTGTGACTGAAGCTTAGCATCTTCAGTCTGAGAGGGCTCTCTCAAAGGGGTTAATGATATTTGATAATGATGAAACTAGATGGCTAACTCTATTTGGAAAATAACTTGATTATGATGTGTGTAGGTTGAAAAGAGTACAAGTATGCAACCATTGGGCTTATGGAGTCAACAAATCAGTAGTTTCAGTGGTAAGGTCTCTTGACATGGAAGTTGAGGTAGGTAAGAGTTTTTAGCAAAGGTAATTCACACATGGAACATAGAACAACACAACCATTTCATCAATAAAGGAAGTCATAGAATACACATATGAATTCTGAGTAATAAAGATGAAATACATTGCAAGTGGTACACATAAAAATATAGATCAGAAAATCACTAAAAAATCCATGAGAATCTCAGGTTTATCAAGAAAAATTCCTTTGTATTACTGATATCAGTCAAATTACATAAAGCTGCAGTAGTGCAAAAAATCTCCAACCCTTTACAAATTCGATAATCTGCCCTTTAATAGATTTTCTTACATCAGAGATGATCTGCCTCTTGGATAGATTCATCAAACTCTTCCTATGACACCTTGCATAACAGGAAAACATGTGCTTTAATGAGAAAATGACAACTACACTCTAAAACAATCCTTTCCCTAATAGGACTCAAACTCCTATTTATTACATCAAACTACCTTATCTCTTAAAACAGTTACATATCTAACAACTAATGCTTCACATGTTCGAATAGGCTTTGATAGAACTCATCACTACTTGACATCCTAAATACCCTCCTCAACATATGGAAACAAACCCTATTTTTTAGGAAAACAGGGCCCTATCTTCAACGAAGTCTTCAACTGATAATTTTTCTCCCTTTCATGGTATTAAAATCATGGATGAATGCTGGCAAGGTCCCTTGACCTGTTTAATATGTCCACCTGTCCAAAACTGCTCTTAAGCTTGCTCAGAAAACTTCAAAACAGCCTGCTACGAAAGCATGGAAGTTTCGTAGCATGCTTTCGTAGCGTACAAAAAATGACTTTTGCAATCAAAATTTATGCTTCTTTGCTCTTGTGTGGTGTTCATCATGACTTGACACATCCTCACTACCATTTCCTCTCCTTAAAATCTGCAAAAATTGGTTTGAGAGGAAAAAATAAAGCTACAGAAATTTTCGTAGCATTTCCCTGGCTTCAAGCCTAGGAAATGCTACGAAACTGTGGAAAACTATGCAATTTCTAGATTTTGACTTTGTTTCAAAAAGGTACCTTCCAGCTGTACAAATTGGGTTTTCAACATGCCCTTGACCTCTCAAAACATAAACAAACTCAACTTAAGATCCTTGAGGTGTTTCTTCTTCATTAATGATGAGTTGAGATATGGGTTCCTCAACTACAATCATCTTTAAACCCTTCTTCTCCAGCTCCTCATGGATCAATTCTAACTGCTCTTGGAGGTCTTTAACTTGGTCCTTCAGCTTTCTGTTGGTAGATTTCAAGTGCGGGTTCATTCTTCTAACATGCTTCACTTATTTCCTCAATGGCAAAGTCCATTTGATTAATTGTTGTGTATCATCTAAATTCTTTGATACACTATCAACCTGCTCTTCCCAAATCTCTTTCATTTTCTCACACTGCACATTTTGGACATTATGCTTCCTTGCCTCTTTCTTCATGACTGTTATTTCATGATTTGCTAACTTCAATTGCTCCTTTAAGAGCTCAATCTCTATTTTTTCAATCATTTTCTCCTTTCCTTTCCTTTGCTTGATGACTGGACCTTCTTCTGCACGTGATGAAAGGTCAATAATGCTTTGTGGTGGCTGGACATTGTCAGTGGCTGGATGAACTTCTTTACTGCTTTCCAAAAATTTTCTAACATGTCTTGTCATGGGTTTCCTAGCCTGAAACATAAAACCTGCATCCTCACCTTCAAACTCTAACTTCTTTGTTGATTTAGCTTTCTTGAGTTTCTTTCCTCCCTCATCTATATCCTCAGCTTAGACTATGGGAGTCTCTTCAACATCAAAAGCATGTAGAATATCTTCTAAATTGCCTTTAGCCATTGTTTGGCTCCTTGTAATCCTTTTTCTACCATCTTTACTCACATTTGCCTCTTGTTTTGCAGGTTTACTCATTGTTGAATTTTGTTTTACAAGTGAAACACTAGGTGTATCAACTTTCTGCAACTACTCTGTTTCCATGATTACTAGTTCACTTTGATCTGCCCCTACTGGTTCACTTTTTTCTGCCACTAAATGTGATGGTATACCTCTAGGTTTAGGAGTTCTTTTAGGGGGTAATTTCATCCACTTAAAACCCACTAACAAATAGAAAAGAAGACTAATCTCTGTCTAGTCTTTTTAACTCATCTAAAACTAGCAACTTTATTAAACCATGATGAAAAAGTGAGGTTTCACTCCTTCAATTTTAGCTTGAACTTTATCTGCCATTTTTTCTAAGCTTCTATATAAATAAAAAGTTAGATCAAGAGATATCTTACCAACAAAATGTAGAAGAAGCTTGAAGTGGTAAGAATAAACTTTATGATATCTCCCTTCACAAGAGAAGTATTTCTGAATGATAAGCAGTAGCTTTGAGAAATTATCTTTCATGAAGCTCCTTGGAATGGCATTTTTAAGGTCAACCTCGCTATTTTCTGGCTTGATAAATTCTTTACATTGTTTCATCTTGAATTTGAAATCTTTGAACCATTTTTCTTCTCCTTTTGGAATCCCTGTTGTTGATGCAATGGTTTCTGGTGTTATAGTGAGGTTCAGCATTCCCACTTTTGTAGATGTCCCATTGAAATTTAAGGCAAACTCTTTAGAAAATTGTACATGGCATCCTTGCAATCTTTGGAAAAACTGCAAACACCATGTTCTTCTGAAAACTTCTGCAGTTGTTGGGTCTTCATTGATCGGGTTCATGTCTGATGGCTCATATCTAAGACAATGTCCCCCTTTTTTGGTCTTCCTCTTTGCAGCCATGGTTCTTTAATGTCTTCTCTTCCTCGGTTTATCAGTGATACCTGCAAACCTTTGAAAATACCAGCCACATCTTGGGCTCAGTGAAATCGCTCTCCAAAGCTCAATAATACGCAAAGAGGGAATGGAGAATGACAAATGACTTAATCTGGAAATATTTTGAAGTTCTATGACAACTCCTGGCATAATGATGACTCATACATGCTTAAAATGGTGATAATGACTTCAGCCATGACCATTGTACCTTGATCTTAACCCTAACTGACTCGAATGGAATCTACCCTATCCCTTTCAATCATTTACTAACACCTAGCAGTTGTTTTGAGAAGACATATAGGAATCCTTACTTTCGTAGCATACCTAGTGTATCTCTGGGTAGTTTCGCTACGAAAGTATTAGCATTTTCGTAGCGAAAAGTGTGTTTTCTCTGTGTATTTCGCTAGGAAAGTAGAGATTCAGAGATTCTTGGCCAAAATGACTTTTTTGGTGTTATAAACTTGGGAAATGAAAAATGTCAGAAAATAATGATTGATGTGACATGAAAAGATTTGAATGAAGGTGAGTTTTGGACTTTAGGATAAGATAATAAGAAAAAATTAAAATTTTTCTTAACCACGTAATGAAAAATGAATTCTATGACCCTACCTTTGACACATGAACCTCTAAGACTTTGTCAAATGATGTTTCATTTTTTCTGAGTGATAACAGAAGCTATCACGATTTGAAGCATCAAAAAAGCTTATTTAGATACATTACTATTTAGTTCGTGTTTTGTGACTATTTAGTTCGTGTTTTGTGATTGAAGCTACCAGGATTTGAAACACCAAAGAAGCTTATTTAGATCATAATTTACCAATAGAAAACAAATTTAGTGATACTTTATTGGATTTTTTTAGTATTTGGTAATTTCAAATATTTTGATTCTAGCTTAACTTGTATGAAACATAGAGCTGAGTAAGTAGAACAATATTTTTTTAACTTTAAATTCCACTTTTGTAACATATAATGTAATAACACCTTTTGAAATTTTTTAATGGCAATACTCTATATATATTAATAGAATAGGAAAATGAAATGATACAATACGAGTCATCACAAAACGCATTATATTCAAATCTAGGATATAGTGGTGTCAAAGACATTAGAATCACATGTGAAATGGTTAGAGCAACAAAGTCCACCCAAAGTGAAATTCCATAATTTATAAAAGACTACAATAACATGAAACTCATAATGATAAAATGAAAGTGTAGAACGCAACTGTTAGGTTCAATTTATAAAATAGAAACAAAATGTAAAGATAATAAGTATGAAGTCGTATAGACAAGAGGTAAACTCTAGATTTAAAATAGAAATTAGAAATATGTTGCAAAAATATGCAATTTATCTCAATCATTTTTATTATTTTTAATTTTTTTTATCTGAATAATTTTACTAATGTTCAATAAATGAGTAATAAGAAAAATAAGTACAATAGACTATAGGTTTAATTAATCTCTTTTTCCTCTGAAGCCCCATCTCAAACAACTGGGAATCCTGGGCCATCTTAAAAAGGTCCTCCAAAATGGTTGAAAAAGACACTTGAACGTGTTTGTCCTGATGAAGTTGGAAAGACAAGAACAAGGAGTTATGTTAGAAAAATTGGAGGTGATGTAAATGGTCATGATTCACCTGTTAATATAGATGTTTTGTATGATTGTGAACTAAATTTGTCTACATATTTTTAACCAACTTCCTTCAAAGAATCTGCTTCTCATGATGAATGGAAAGAAGTGATGCAGAAATAATATGATGTTTTGATAAAGAATGACACCTGGAAGTTGATTAATCCTCCATTCGAAACCAAACCAATTGGTTGTAAGTGGGTCTTCAAGAACAATTATAAAGCAGATGGCTCACTTGAAAAGAATAAATCCAGGCTTGTGGAAAAATGTTTTACACAGAAGGGAGTTGTTGATTTTGAGGAAACCTTTTCCCCCATAGAAAAATGGGCTACCATCCGGACACTCTTTGCATGGGAAGTTCAGAACGGTTGGAAAGTCCATAAAATGGATGTAAAAATTTCTTTATTGAGTGGAGATATGAAAGAGAATGTTTTTATGTCCCAATAAGAAGGATATGTTGTGAATGGTTAAAAAAGTATGCAAGGTTGTAAAATCCTTGTATGGCCTCAAGAAAGCACCATAACTTGATGATGCAACTTTGTTTTTCAAGAAAGTTGGAAAAATAATTCTATGTATTTTAGTGTATGTAGATGATCTTTTGATGACATGGAACAATGAGAACTACATTGCATCCATAAAGAAAGAAATGGGGAAAGGTTTTGAAATGATAGATTTGGGCTATGTTCACTACTATCTTGGTATTGAAGTAACCCAACATCCAAAGTTTATATTCCTCTCACAGAAGAAGTACAATGGATATCTATTGAATAGGTTTGGCATGGATGAATGGAATCCTTTGACCATGCCAATGGAATGGAAATTAAAGCACACATACACTGAAGGAAAATAATTTGAGGATGCAATAAAGTATAGACAAATCATAGGAAATCTCAACTACCTAAATACTACCAGACCATAAATTCCAGTTGTTGTTCAAATCATCTCCAGGTTTATGCAAAAACCTTGTGAGGGTCATTGTTCTGCTGCAAAAAGAGTTCTAATGTACTTGAAAGGAACTAAATATTTTGGACTCAATTATACATAAGTGGGTGAATTCAGCTTGATTGGATACTCTGATTTAGATGTTGACAAAGATATAGAAACTAGAGTATCTACTTTAGGTTATTTTATGCTTATTGGATCAAGAGTTGTCTCCTGGAGGTCACACAAACAATTAGTTTCAGCAGATTCCACAATTGAGGCACAATATGTGGTAGCAGCTAAAGCAACGAAGGAAATTGTGTGGGTCATGAAAATTATAGAATATTTACAGGAGAAACAAATTCATTCAACTCCACTTTTGATTGAAAACAATTTTGCAATAAAATTGGCCAAGAACCCAAAGTTCCATGATCAAACCAATACAAAGTATCATCTAATTCGACATCATGTTGATGCTAAGATGATCCACCTATGACATTGTTCCACAAATGAGCAGATTGCAAACATCTTCACCAAAGTGCTTGGAAGAGAAAAGTTTGAAAGATTCAGAATGATGTTTGGACTCACCAACATCCCTTCAGATTAACGAGGGGAATGTTGAAACCTAATATTTGGGATTAGGAAAATCTATGTAAATATTGCATGGGAGCTTCATTGCGGAATCAATACCATAGCACGTGGGTTCATATTGGGGGATTTATATTGACGAAAAAATAACATAACATATTGGGGGATATATAGGGGGTAAAGGGTTTTTTTATTAGCAGGTATCAAAAAATGGAGCTCAAAGTTAATGAAAAAATATAAAGGGGTATAAAAAATGTTAATGAAAAAATGGATACCTACAATATATAGTGAAAGTAGGGGATTTTTAAATTGGTAAGTTGTATTGGGTTTATATTGGTAGGGGGTTAAATAATGTGATTTTTATAGTTATTTTCCAATATGTACTCAAATTAAGGGTATTTTTTAATATTCTATCATCGCAAGTGATATGTTAGAGGTTCGTTGAGTAAAGCCCCCGTGAAATATTATAAATAGAAAAATAAAGAAAGTTGGAAGATGAAGCGACATTGGGAGACGAAACCCAATAGTCTCCCTCTCCTTGTATCTATTCATATTCTCTCTTAATGCAAAACCCAATTTCATTCAGAGTTACAAACTTGGCCTGAAACTTTTCAAAATCAACATGAAAATCACTAACGTTTTAAAAAAATGTTCACAATTGATACATAAGAAAATTTGAAGTGTAAAAAATAAGCCCTCTGAAAAAGGGGTTGATGTTGCATTAACACTTTTCAAAATCAACATGAAAATCACTAACATTTTAAAAAAAAATGTTCATACTTTATACATAAGAAAATTAAAAGTGTCAAAAATATGTTCCCAAAGAAAAGGTGTATTTTGAATTAGCACTTCTCAAAATCACATGATTTTTTGCTACCTCAAAAAAACGGGTACTCAGAACAGTTTCCATATGATATTTTACATTGTTCAAATCTATTGGAGAGAGAAAAGGCAAGAGTGTTCACGAATAACCACATTGCTATACATATTTTGAACATTCAAATCCCGTATTGAACATCTTTCCATAGTGAATGATCATCTTTAGATTTGATTGCATAGAGTAAATGCCCTCATGAGTGAGGGATGACTCTAAGGAAAAGAGTGTGCATGGAAATTTAATCTTAGAGAAAAATGTTCCACCACCTTTATCCTTGACATGCTTAAATTTTAAATGTTTTTTATCGAATTCTTGTTGGCATATCGACAGGAGTACCTTCTCTCGCTCGCTCTTTGGCTCAATAATTATCACCCCCATTCAGGTATCCACACAAATCTATATCAATTTAAAAGATAATCCAAGCACTTGCATTTATTTAAATTATCCAATCAATATTCATCTTGATTTCATATATATATAACCTAATAATTACACCTCAACTAGGATTATTTAGTGTTGTTAGGATGTATGACGATTATCCTCCCCACTAAGTTTCAAATATTTTCTAGTGAGCTTTGATGCCTTAATGATTATTGTTGTAATGGTTTATACCCTGAAATGAAAGAAACAATTTTAAGTGAGTATAACTATGGGTTGGCCTGGTACCAACAACTTCACCCTTGCCTTCTTGTTGAAAGGGAAACCCATTACTTTTCTTGAAATAAAAACCTAACAATTAAAACAAGAAAACTTAATTAGTTTTAATAGTTAATAATATGTCTATTCTCTTATGATTTTAGGTTCAAATATAAATGGATAAAATATATAAACCTTTGTATGGTTTTTAACATCCAAATTGTTGCAAAGAGCATATTCAATCTCTAAAGTATGAAATTATTTTGCCACATTCAGTTTTGTAATCAAAGATTGTGGGGCCAATGTGGTTGGGCCAGCCATTCAAGGTGGATGATTCATGTTTGATGTGTTATAGTGTGTACAAAAAATTATCCAACAAGTTGTTTAGCTACTTCATATTTGTAGTCCAAACAACCTACAACTAGAACATGTGTTCATCAGTAAATGTCATGTTCTTAAGAAGAGATTTATGTTTGAAGACCTTCCAAGATAAAATAGTGTTTCCAAGCGTCTCGAACATAGTCCATTGCCGAAAACGAAGAGGAAATTATTGTTGCTTCAAAAAATAAGTTGCCTTAAATAAGTGTCGCTCCTCCTTCTCTGAAGGAGTCTTGATCTCTTAGAATTCCATCCTCCAAAGACGGAAGAAAAATATTGTGCCTTGGAAGGGAGATTTTGTGCTTCAGTTGTTCTAATAGAAGTTAATTTGGGTTGCATCATAAAATTTTAATTTGTAGTCGGACGACTTCACAATTTTGTCCAGAACAATGGAAATTCTAGCGCTAGGAAATTCAAGAGGCATTTTTGAAAATCCAGATTACAGTTGTCAAACTTATGATTTTGGGTGTCTTAGGGGTTTTTAATGGTGTTATCAATAAAACGATTCAAACACTCTCAATATTATATTTCTTGAAAAAAAATCCCAAGATTACGCTGAGAATTTAACCATCTAAACGAAATTGTAGACTCAGTAAACAATGCCAAAGTTTAACGATCAATTTTTTTTAACTAAAATTAAATTTTTTAAATAATAAAGATAGAGTAAGCACATTTTTATAGACTTGTAATACACAACACTTCATCAACTTTACTAGTAAAATGGATACATGGAAAACATAATAACAATAATAAAAGCATGGAACTTGTGGTCCAACTCATGGTTAAAATTATGTGGTGGAAAACCTGGATGAGTCTGGATTTTAGGGTGAGTGAAAGTTTATGTATTGTGATCATCAGGAAATCTAAATGTACGTTATCCCATTTTGTTCGATACAATGCAGTGTTGAATGAACCAAAAAGTGTAATTTGGAAGAAAGTGGAGGAATTCATAAGTTTTGAGCTATATCAGTTATTGTTTATTTGTATTTTTTTTTGGTAAATTTTGTTTGAAATTTGATTTAAAATTAAGATAAGTGTAATATGCAGTGTTTCTCCTTAGTACCTCCCTCTTATGCAAAAATTAATTGATACTAATTATTGAATGCTTGAACAAATTCATAAATCTAATAATAAAACATATTTGAATAAGGAAAGTAATTAGTGGCATAGATAACTTTGGAGCAAAATATAGATATGTGCATACATAATTTTGGATGAAACATTAGCACCAACATCATTGTTCATTACAAAAGTTAAGAGTTTCTTGAAATGTGTTTGTGCACATTTTATTCCATCTTTAGCTTATGGGACCAAATAAAGAGGAAAAAATCCAGTCTCTAGTATATTTATATTAAATAATGTATATATACCATAGAAATAAAATTTATATTTATATTCATCCTAATTTAGAATATAAAAATTTACAATGTCTATTTTATTAAAATAAAAAATTTAGTTACACAATTAAGGGTGAGTGCAAAATATTTCTAAAAATGATTATTTTTATTTTATATTAAATCATGATTTAAAATTGAATAGAGAAAATATATAACATAGGTATGGTTTATTGAGGAAAATGATTGGACCAAGTCCATTTAATAATAAAAATCCGCAAGGGAAAAATATGAAGAAAACAAGCAAGGGAAATTATTTTTTTAATTGGCCAATTCCTGTGGTTAGTGAAAGCTCGAAACATAATAGCAATTATTATTTTTTGAAATAAAATATTAATTATGGGAAAATCCAAAAATTTGGAAGAAAAACAAAATCCATAATTTATGATGACATTTGATTAGAGGTTTTTTTTAAACGATTTTGAATTAAATTTGATTTTAAACCACATAAAAATAGTCATCCACCAATCAAAAATTAAAAATTCAATATTTTTTTTAATTTCTAAAAAAATAAGTTTAATATTTAATTCTACCAAAAATTTAATAAACTCTGGAAATAGTTTCTAAAAAAATGCAAATTAGTTAAAATTAGAATTAATTTATTACCCAGGCAGTTATTATATTTCCTTTACATTTTAAAAATCATAATCTTAAATAATATAGTTTATACAATTAGATTGCTCTAAATTTTTTCTAGAATATTAAATTTATTTATGCATTAAAAAAAAAAACAATTTAAACAACAAAAAAATGTAATATCACTAAAAATGATATGACCAAATTTCCAATAAAAATACTTAAAAAGGGAAAAAAAGGAAAAACCAACAAATCTTTGTTATTTTTTATTAGTATTTAAATTTATTTATTTGTAAGGTGATTGGTTGAGGTATTATTATGGTTTGTTTAGTAACCTCCATTTCTATTTGGTACTAATTTTTTGTTTTTTAGTTTTATTTCATTTTTATTTAGCTTTTTTTTTTCCATTTTCTATTATTTACATTTTCATGTCGTGCATTTTTTTCTCCATATTTTCAATTTAAAGTGACTTATTATTATATTAAACACACACACACACATATATATATCCAATTCTAAGGTCACGGCCAAGGCAGACACTAAATTGTTGTATGGGACACCCTTGTTTGCGGGACAAGGGACCCACCTCCACCCAACGATTTGAATGTTAAGGTGATTGGTTGTGATATCCATTACAAAAAAAAAAACTTAATTATTTTAAGTTACTCCTCAGCACATTTACATTTAACAATACCTCTTACCACACATCTTTCTTTTAAGAAACTTTACCTATACATGAATTTTAATTATACATATAATCTTATCACTAATGAATGAACACTTACCTATTTACATGTAGATGGCACAAACCTACATAAAATATCATTCCTAATTATATATCTAAGTCTATTCAATATTATGACTTAGGCTTGACTCTGACCAAGCATATGGTGCATTAGATATTCGGGTATCGATACTTATGATACTTATCCATACCCATCAGTTTACAATTTATGGCACTTAAATTACATAATGATTTCTTTCGGCCTGAGCCATGTTATTATGGTATGAAATTTAATTATCAAGTACAACTTATGGATTTCTGTTGATTTAGACGTGCCATATAACACGCGGCTAGCTGACACTTGGGGTTCTGTTCACCGTCGGATCTGTGGTTGAATCAACAGCAGGAGCGAGGTCAGTTGAGGGTTAGGGTAGTCGACCTCCCTCAACCCTAATTGTCTCACTCATTTTCTCGGGCTAGATGCCTCCGGCTCTGCCGCTCTACGATTTCCATTCCATTGTCCGCCTCCTTGCGCTAGTCCATGATCCCGTCCATAAACTCTCAGCTTAAGCACCTGCATCAACTTCATGATTCAGTGACAGGTATTGTATTCATATGGTTTTCTTTACCTTCTTTGGAACTATTCGTTGGTATGTCGTCTTATTTCTTCTATTGTATTGGGGATTTCCAACTAACCCATGTCAATTTTCATATTAGGCTTTTAAACCTCAACATTTTCTTTTTGCAAGAATTATGGTATGGTGAGACAGATCCACTACCCTTGGAAGTTTAAGCCGTCATCTTCGCCATGAATTTACAGGTAATTTCTCCATTTTCATATACAAAATTATAGTTGTAAAACTTTTAATTATTTTACCAATACTATGTTTAGAATTAGGGTTGTAACCATGTTTCCCTACCTTTCATTTATTGTGTAGGTCTCGGCTTCACCATGCTCAGGTTCTCTTCATCACAGGTAAACCCTCACCTCCCGTCGAATATGGTAGAGTTGAAGTTTAGATTTTTCTATTTATTCTAAGGTTGTGCTTTTAACTTGATCCTGTTTGATCGCAAGTATATTGATTCGGTTCCCTGTCGAAAATTTCTACAAGGGTTGTGCACCTCCCAACTCTGGCCTAACCAAAGCACCTTTTTTATCCTTGGTGTATAGGTATTACGGACATCGAATTATCTCTACAGCTTTTAGATGATGATCTTTAGGGATCTTCATGGTTTTTTTCACCCATCTTTGCGGTCCTTAAGGAACCGACTTCTTATTTGTTCAAGTTAAATTGTATAGCCATGAACTCCGTTAAGAAGAAGCTTATGTTATATGTTCTTGTAAAGTTCTTGGGTCGTCACTGTAGGTTTACACCTGTATTTTAATGGCAATGCCCCTGGGTGGTAATTCGACTTTTAATTAAACTTTGTATTGGTTTGGTCACTGGGGCTTCTGATGCACATATATGTAATGAATTTTCAATTGTGTTACTTGTAATTGACTTCCTCCTATTACTCGGAGTTTACCGTGTTATGACCTTGAAGGCCTTCTAAGCGCATTTTACTAACCGTTCACTTCAACAGTTATTTATATTCTTACTCAGTCGTCATTTTTATTCAGAATGGTACTCCTCCGAGATGCATTTATATGGTCTTTCTTCGTTTATTGAATACAATTTCTTTGGGCCTAGCTTGTAGCAGAATAGATATTCTGTAATTTTATGCGTCTAATTGCTTGACCAATTTAACTGTTTCTTTATAACGATGCATCTCTTATGAATATAGTATCTCTGTTAAATATGTGTTTCTGTCTAAAATGCTTATCTGAAAGTTTTCATATCTTCTATTTTCTTTCTTATTACGTATTCACAGTTTGCTATTTAGACTTGATGATCAGACCATCATAATTCTAGGTTCTTTATTGTTACCCTAGTCCGAGTATAGCATGAGAATAGGTATGGCGAGACGATATGTTCTGTCCAGAGTAGCTACTCTGTACTAAACTAACTGTCTGTTCATTAATCCTTCATAATTCGGCAGATATAACTGTAATTATTCTATTTATATTTACTCTTTAAACAGTACACATTTATACATAAAGGTGCTATTTTAGTTTGTGAGAACGAAGGTTAAGATTAATTTGTTCATAACATATTACTTCTCTTTTACATACATTTATACATATACATAGTTAATCATGTATTCTTTCTCCTAAATACTCATATGTAATAACATTTATAATAGGAAGAGAATTAAAAGAAACTGTTTCTACTAAAGTATTTCAGTTTTTCATCATTTACAGAAGTATTTATTTATATGACCAAAAATCACTTACAGTTTTCATAAACAATTTATTTCATGTAGGTCTAGATACTTATCTCACTCAAACTTCTGATGATGACCTTCCAACCTTGAGAAATGTTATTACGTCCTCGTCTCCCCCGTGCTCCACAGCAGAGTAGGGCTTATTTAGCAGTAATTTTGGTTGAGAAGTCAAGACTTTCAGTCCAATCTTCTTTTCTTTCCAGAATTCAGGGTTGTTGAGTTTCCACTGGTTCGAACCAGCTCTGGATTGACTCTCTCCCTTCAACCTTCTAAATGTTTTTCCCCAGTCACATAACCCCTTTTCCTCACTGGGATTTACCTTTTATCCTCAGAGGAAAAGGTAATTGTTTTAACTATTTTTGCCCAACTACTCTGGAAGCTTGGAATACTCCATCTTCAGTCTTTATGGAAAAAATTCCATAATTAATTTCTTTATTCAAAATAGAAATAACCATTTTCATTCATTTAATCTCATTAAAAAATAAATGTATAATCTTATATTAAACAAAATTAACAGAAATAGTTTGGAAACTAATCCAGCTGTCACATTGGTTGAAGTCTTATTATGGTTTGTTTAGTAACTTCCATTTCTATTTGTTACTAATTTTTTGTGTTTTTGTTCTATTTCATTTTTATTTAACTTTATTATTATTATTTTCCTTTTTCTATTATTTCCATTTTCATGTTGTGTATTTTTTTCTCCATATTTTCAATTTAAAGTGACTTATTATTATATTAAAAACGTATTTTAATATATATATCCAATTCTAAGGTCATGGCCAAGCCAAACACCAAATTGTTGTATAAGACACCCTAGTTTGTGGGACAAGGGACCCACCTCCACTCAACGATTTGTTCATTAAGTACAAAATTGTCTCTCTACCTCTCAATTTTGAACCTATGACCTCTAAGGAGGAAACACATGCTCTTATCCATTATATATATATATATATATATATATATATATATATATATATATATTGAGCGAACACAGCCTCTAAGAAAACCATTATGTATATCCATTTTATATATATATATAAACAATATTAATTAATCATATTTCTTGATTTTTCGTTCAACAATATAATATTTTATTGGTTTTTAAATTTTTGTGTTTATTGTTTTTTAATTTAATTAAGTTATATTTAAGCTAAGGTACAAGTACTAGCTACTATGTAACCCTTTTTAATACTTAACTTTAAAAAAAAATTAAAAATATAATAATTATTTTATAAAGTGAAAATAAAATTAAATAACATATTAGTAATCATTAACAATGTCACATATATAAATTGAAAAATTTTCAATTGCATGAATGCTTATCATGGCTTCCCATGAAGTTTTTGAACATGTGACCTAGCCAACTTGGCTAGAACTAAACTCCAAGTAAAACAACTATTCTACACCTCATCTTAATTGCAACACATCAAAATATGACCTAATTATAACATATGCATTTTTAAACTTTTAATCAATATATTACTAAAACTATTTATTTTCACTTAATTAATTTTAATTAAAAATCAAAAACAAAAATTATAATTATATGCATTTTTAAACTTTTAATCAATATATTACTAAAACTATTTATTTTCACTTAATTAATTTTAATTAAAAAACAAAAATAAAAACAAAAATTATGATTATACGTATAAATAAATTAGAGATTTATTATATATATTAATAATAAATTTTTGAAAATAAATTATAGTTTTCATAATTTTATATATACCATTTATATTATACTAGAAGTTGTCCCAAAAGGTGCAAAGATACACCGAAGGAGTACAATATGTCTATGATGTTACTGCAAAAATGTTATAGCAAAGGAAAGATAACAACCTAAAGGGTGGAGGATGGAGGGGAGGAAAGGTGTTCAGACATGCAAGAGTCTCACACTTGTGTCTATGTCTTTCTCAAGCTAAATCATTTTTTCCAATCATACCACTATGTATAAATCTTATATAAATATTTATATCCAAGCTATTTCTTCACTTGCATATTTTTTTTCAAGTTTTACACTCTAAAACAGGTTCACATCTCAAGAGAATAGATCATATGGTTGGTAAATCTATGGTTAAAATGGATCTAAACCAAAAATTTGTTCTTTAAATCTTCTACCTTTTAGTTTTTATTTTTTATTTTTATTATTATTAAATTTACATAATTTTAATGTTATAAGTGAGTTGAATTTGTTTATAAAATAATAATAATAATAATTTAAAAACATAAAATTACAATTTGACTAAATAATAGAATTTGTTTTCAAAATAAATTTATTTATAACTAAAAATATATTTTAAACAACATTAAATCACAATTTAGGAATAAATTTCACAAGTGTATTTGGATAAAGAGTTAGGGAGAAAGAAAAAATACTATATTGAAGAGTTTAATCCTACTCATAATCATTAACAAAAAAGGTAATAATAATAATAATTTAAAAACTTAAAATTACAATTTGACTAAATAATAAAATTTGTTTTCAAAATAAATTTATTTATAGTTAAAAATATATTTTAAACAACATTAAATCACAATTTAGGGATAAATTTCACAAGTGTATTTGGATAAAGAGTTAGGGAGAAAGAAAAAATACTATATAGAAGAGTTTAATCCTACTCATAATCATTAACAAAAAGGGTACATAGGGGCCAATAATTGTTGGAGAGCCATGCCAAAGTAATTCTAGGAGGAAAGAGTATGTATTTTTTGCTCTTCCAAAAAAGTGGAAAGAGAAAAAACATTTCATTTTAATACAACCATGGTTGTTTTTTAATATGAAATTTCTATAATGTAAATTTAGAAATTATTGTTTTTTTCCCTTTTTTCAAAAATGTCCATGGTTGTTTTTTAATATGAATTTTCTATAATGTAAATTTAGAAATTATTGTTTTTTTCCTTTTTTTCCTTTTTTTTTAATATGAATTTTTTTAAATACAAATTTAGATATTCTTTATTTTTTCTTTTTTTCAAAAATGATTTATTGCAATTTTTTTGTTTTTTATTATTTATTTTTTTAATATAATTTTTTTCTATTTACAAATTACTGATTTTTTAAATTAGAGCCCACCTGTCCTAAGCCCGAATTAAAAGTAGAGCAGAAATCTTGGTAAATTAATACACAGTAGATTTATACTAAAGGATTAGATCATTTTCATACAATTTCTTATATGTATGCGTGATAAAAACCAACAGACTGCCTATAATGACAGATATCAGCGGAGTTGCAGCAGAGATCCAGAATAACCGTGGTCTTTACTTACTCTGTCACCACAGCACAATCTTTTTATTAGCATTTTTGTTTCAGAAAGTGCATAAATATATCAAAGTTGAATAACAATATATATGAAAAAGTATTTTTCACAAATTTTTATCAATATAAAATATCTCTTTTCATTTTTCATCATAAATGGTACTCTTGAGATTTAAAGTAGCCTTTACTAACGATATAACGGGCGATCAG
This sequence comes from Pinus albicaulis, assembly GCA_034641835.2. NCBI lineage: Eukaryota > Viridiplantae > Streptophyta > Pinopsida > Pinales > Pinaceae > Pinus > Pinus albicaulis. The sequence continues at coordinate 589,025,306 of CM076583.1, read as the reverse complement.
AAGTAAAATCAGAAAGAATACTCCAAGCACGATGGTTTCCCATTGTTGAGGTGGTAAATCCCCTCTGCGGACAGAGGTGATCCACTAGCCCTAGAGTGGGTCTAGCAACAATATAAACACGCAAAGTTATTGGTTCCTAGTTACAAAAGACAGAGTCACGATAGATCGCTTAGTGTGATTCCTTCACTGTTGTTGTCGAAGAAAAAGTGGCGCTTCCGTTCCTAGCTGGACAGGTCACGATCTGTGAGCTTTCTGCATCTAGATACATGTACACATGCAAAGAAGAAATACAACATGCAACGTAATATTTCACACTTTTATAACTATCGATCAATAAGAGAGGAACGAATGAAATTGCATTATACAATGAAAAACACAATCATGGAACCAATAGCAGAGTCATGTATAGTAAGATACGAGAGAACGATTACAACCGGTGCTCTAATGTCATGATATTCCTTCGACAAGGTTCCAACGGGACGTGTCTCACAAATCTCGTCAGGGATTCGACAAAACTCTCTCTCTCACAGGGTTCTCCTTAGCTCTGCTCTTTATTGTCACTTAGCTATAATTTCCTACCCAAAAGTTCTGCTAGCTAGGAAATGGAGAGGGCAGGATTTTATAGAGGGAGAAGGAGAGGTTAGGCTCCCTATAATCATGGGGGAGAGTCCTATCTCTTAGGAAGGTTCCATGAGAGGTGGAAAACCACTTCCTAATCAGGGAGATCTGGAGGCAAACAACCCAACTTCATTTTGATGATCCCGTTCTGAAGTTGTTAGAATCAAACTTCTGCCTTCTATTGTTAAAAAACATTCCTTAAAAGGCCTGGCGCGGGCATAACATAGGGACAGAGCGCCAGCTGGCGCACCCACTAGTGTGCATTTTCCCCATTGGCACGAGGGATGAACTGGCTACCCACGCCAATGCCAAAACATGGAGTTTTAGGGTTTTTCGGAGGAATTGTTCTTCAGGATAATTCTTGTCCTTATGTAGAAGGATGCCATTAAGGTATTTTCAAGACATTTTACTATTCACAGGTCACAGGAATAGTCCTCCAATATATGGGACGAGGGATTGCAGGGACGGTGACAAAATGTTGTGTAACAGATGCCCCCTAAAGCATGAGGTCCGAGAGAAAGGGAGGGGTGAAATTCTTTATGAGAACGCGTCCAACTTGAAAACACTGTCGTCGGAAGACCTGTGAATACAAATACAACTGATATCTCTAATACATGATATGTGGTATGGGTGCAGCCATCCATAATAGAGTGTACAAAAACAGGGATCCAAGGTATGGACACAGCCATCCAGTAAATAAGGACCAACAAGTAGACTCAAGTATGGTCGCATCCATCCAATCGAATGAGTCATGTAATAAATCATAATAATCCACATAGAATCCGCAGCCTGGATGTTTATCAGACAAAATCCAGGGTCTTGCGCTCCATCTCGACCCGAACAGAGTACAAGTTCGAGCATGCGAATATGTGAGTTGAAGTCGAACATGCAAGAACATCGTCTGATTACCAGCCAATAATGAAAGTCGTTAACAGACGCGAAAGGAACCACCAATAATGATGATGGCTCTCAAGGTAAAAAAGGTACAATCCACGGAATGTGAACAGTGAGTTGGCGTCCAACACCCACGAAATCATCCGATCGAAGGCCCATAATGAAAACCTTACGTCGAATGCGAAGAACCTACCATTGAGGCATGTAGACTTCCAAGGTACGTGAAGGGAGTCTCTAGATCAGCTTCCTGGATAATGAGCTGAAGTCGACAGGAAGTGACCGTGATCGAAGGTGGGCCATAATGTTTCCCACATCATCGACACAAGACAGCGGGACATAATGTTTGTGAATCAAGACCAACAGAGAATTAGAGGGAGGTTGAAAACTACATAGGTGAACTTCTCTTGAACATATCAGCGACACGACATTGGATTTGGCAATATTTGACATCACTGGATCTGAGGTCATGGTGACGTGGCAAAGAGCATATGAGCGGTCAAAAAGGGATTACCCAAACCCATGGAGGCAAGCAGATAACGAGATGAGATGTCCCCAACCCGACACGAATGTAGACAAGTGCCATGTTCAAGAGGGACATACTGCCGACACAACTATAATACTGGTTCCATTTTCCCCCACCATTTCTGGCGAGTACCCCAATTATTTTTGAAAAAAAGCTTGAAGGGGATAGCATGTGCTTGCGATATAAGTTTGTCCTTCGGACAAATCCAACCTAGTACATTTAACGAGCCCTAGGAAGGAGGAACACGAGTAACGTCATTATGACGGAGTCCGATGTCATCAGTTTTTAACGAGTCTGACAAAGGAAGAACTCGGCATCTTTTCATAATTAGAGAGTTTGAAAAGACAGCGGAAAAGAAAACTCCAGCAGTCCCTTTTCGTAGATAGTCCCATAGATCCGAAAAGGTGGAAAACTATGTCTGAGAGAACCTCCTAGTCGCGATAGGCTAGGGTATTCCTTTTTCGTAAATAATCTATCCCAGCCCGAAAAAGGGGTAAACGTATACTGCGTAGATGTCGTTTCGCAGCCAATCTAACGAGCTCAAAACGACAAGCGTCTCGGCGATCTTTTCAGTTTTAGAGAGTCAAAAAAGAGCTAAAAGGTGACTCCAGTAGTGACTTTTTCATGTTTTTACCGAGTTTGAAAAATTATAAAATACAACTCGTGTCGTCGACATAATCGCGTGAAAACCTGTCACTGCACAAAATGCAAGTGTAAAACCCATTTTTCGACAAAAATATAATAAAATATCAGAAAAACAAGTACCAAAACCTAATTTTTATTTTGAAAAGTTATAAATATTACCAATAGTAAAAACTTATTTACGTTTCACCTTTTTACCTCTTTGCAGAGCGATAATGAGCCATTTTCTTTGTGATCTCATGGTGATGATTGTGAATAATCCAGTGCACTGATCCGGATTTATTCTTCTTCAGGTAAGATCCGCTTCCATTAGCCATCTTTTAAGCCATATTTCATAGCTTTTAATTGTCATTTGGCATCCCTGAGGGGAGGAATTGCAAAATTAGGGCCTCCGCGGTAGGCGCGGGTATCGGGCACAGACCCGCGCCCCACCAACCCTTTTTCACATAGGGACCATGACAGGTGGCGCAATTGTTAGCAAAACAGTCGCGCCAACCGCGCAACCTAATATTCCATTTAAATTTAACAAAATTTGAGCCAATTAATTGTTGTTTTAAGTACCCAAGGGATCTTACAATGTGTTTATGTCCAAATTGATGCAGGTACAAAGAAAAATGGTAATTTAATGGAAGAGCATAGCGAGGAAGATGAGTTGGCAATGGGAAATGAGCAGTGTATGAATGCTCTCTGGAATTGCGGTTTGAAAAAATTCTTCCTAACGCCATGTCTCCGGGCTCAGCCCGAAATACTGCGATATCTGATTAGCATCTGGGATGAGGACGAGGATAAGTTTAAACTTCGAGATCAAGTACTTGAATTCGAAGAGTCAGACGTATACTTCATCACTAGACTGTCACGCAGGGGTCCAGTTCCTATCTTGACTGGAACCAGGCCCTCAGGCGAAAACATGACAATGGTCATGGACAGAGTGTGCGCAGGGGCACGCAAAGGGCCAGGTAGCGGAAAGGTAGACATTCAGATCGTTCCTGATCTAGCACTCAGAGTAGTGCTACATACTATTACGCGGGTTGTGGGGTCACAGGCACCGCACGAGGCTACCAAGACACAACTCCTTCTCACGTCAGAGTGCATGAACCCAACAGTGTTTGACTGGGCCACAGCCGTGACTATGAACATCAAACGGCAACTGACCAAATGCAAAAAGACCAAACTGAAACAATTTGGATACGGGTCAATTTTGGTATCTTTATTCCTAGAACTACTACCTATCTTCCAGTGCCAGGGGGCTATAGTCCCGAATATGCCATTGAGAGAGCCATGGATGCCTCGATGGGCAGCATTGATGCCCAGGGCAGGGGCTGGCCAGCATATTTTATAGCAGCCCGAGTTCTTCGGATGGCTCTGACGACAGCTGATCGACGTAGAGGACTGGCCCTATGCAGGCATTGATTTCACTGGAGACCCAAACCTTCCACTCCCGGAAGGAGAGGACTGGGATGAGGAGCTGGGTAAGACTCTTTTTAATTTTATGAGTTTTATGATTTTTTGGTATACATGCATGTCCTAACATCTGATCCTATATGTATGCATATGTTGGCCTAGAGAGGCCCGTCGGGATGTCACCAGTAGCGAGGAGGAACCCTCTCACTTATGACCCTCAAGGTGAGGGGGGCGAGGGGGATGATCTTTTATAGAACTTAGAGGGGATCGCTCGTGGAGTTCCGGATTACGCTCGTTTAGCTGATGTTCCTTTAGCTTATCAGAGGCACACCGTAGGGGTGCCGAGTCGACTCCATCGCTTACTAAGGCGGTTGGTGCGGGCAGTGACGTGCTACCATGAGCACCATGCCGATTAGTCACCTAGGATTTTTATATGCATATTTTTTGAGATACATGTCGTCTCCGGATGTAACTGAAACAAACATGTATATTTTGGGTTTTATATGATGCACACGTTGCAAACACTCAACATATATATATACATCTATTTTCTACATGGATCTTGTTTACATATGATGATGATTTTATAAATTGCGTAAATGTCTATCTAATACCATGTTGGCTACTGCATCTGTTAGTGTATTTATTCATCTTGGTATATGCGGATATGTAATGTAATCAAAATTTCTTTCAAGTAATCAAATACGTAGATACAGTCTTAAAATGCATGGGTTTCTAACCGAATAATGACCATTGAGCTGTAAAACCACAAGCTGTGAATCTAGATTTACAAGTAACGCGGGAATACCAAGGTTAACAACCTCATTTAATAATTTAGAAACGGCACTATATACCGCGACATTATTTGTAGTAGGCCCTAGACAAACACCTTGTAAATTAACCAACTCACCAGCATGATTGTAAATTACCCAAGTTGCCGAAGACAGGTTCCTGGTACTGCGGGAGGCACCATCTGTGAAACCAACATAAGGAGTAATATACATATGCACAATCAAGAAGACCCAACAAGCATAAAACGCTTACAAAGCACACCACACCACACATGCACAAAAATGAAAAAATCACCTATGTACATATACTATGCAGGAATAATTCAAGCATAATATTTCTTTAGGTACAACCCATTTCTGGGTTGTGCCAAAGGAAGACCTTCATAATCAATCAGCTCATAAGCCCCATTTTTCAATACACATTTAACTATATAGGCCCCATGCCACATAGGTTGGAATTTGACTACCCCAATCTTGTCATGAGCTTGATCATACAAGAGGACGAGGTCCCCTTCGATAAAAGAGCGCGGAGAAACCGTTTGATCAAAATGAAAATTTAACCTGCTTTTTTTGTGCCTCGATGACTAAAACAGCCAAGCGGTGAGTTTCATCCAATCTCTTGAGATATAGGATACGTTCTTCCTCTGGGGAAGTGTCGGGCAGTAATTCCACAACCAATTTTAGTGAAGGGATCTCACATTCAACCGGAAGAGTAGCTTCCAGACCATACACCAACTGAAATGATGTAAATCCGGTCGCACTCTTCACTAACGTTCGGTAGGCCCAGAGAGCTTAAAACAATTGGAGATGCTAACTTTATTTGTGTATACCAATTGTTCGTTGAAGCATCGTGACAAGCACCTTGTTCACAGCTTCAACCTGGCCATTTTCCTGAGGGTAGTATCGCGTTGAGCTGTCGTGACGTAAGCCCAACTTAGATGTCAGCTCTGCCATCATATAGTCCCGAAAATGAGAGCCATGATCAGTGACGATGGCTCGAGGAACGCCAAAACGCATGATCACACGGTTGAAAATGAATTGTGTAGCTGTCTTACCGTCTGCAGCCAGTGTAGGCATCGCTTCGGCCCACTTCGTGAAATAATCTACGAAAATGATAATATAAGCATGCCCCCCGGCCGTGTGAGGGTTACACGTCATAAAATCAATGCCCCATTTAGCAAAAGGACCTACGGTAATGACAGGATGTAATGGGAGAGGCAGCGCATGCATCTTGCGTTGGAAAATCTGGCACTCATGACACTTTCGTACTACAACAATACAGTCTTTAAATATAGATGGCCAAAAATAGCCCACACGGAGGATATTTTGTGTGGTAGCATAACCAGACATATGACCACCATAGGCACCACTCTGAAAGTCATCCATAACTTTCTCAGCCTCCTCTAAGGTCAAACATCGGCGAAGTACAGAATCGACTCCGACACAATATAGGGTATCTCCGACATTGCGATATGGTTGCGACTGATGTCGAACACGACGTCAAGCATCCTTCATTAACTCGGATAGAAAGGTAGATGTCTGGAGGTACACGATGATATCACCGTACCATGGATCGAGAGTGCTGATTAAGAAGAGATTTTCATCTGGGATAAAATCCTCGGATCGAGACGGAACAGAGTCGGTAGGGAGGGAACAAATGAGATCATCAAAAACCAACGATTTCTTTGATTTGGCAGTAGTGAAATCCAAATCAAACTCTTGGAGGATAAAAATCCACTTTGAGTACTTTCCCCCCAGCAATTGTCGAGACAAAATGTAATTCATGGGGTTGCAGTCGGAAATCACGGTTACCGTGCGTAACAGCATGTAATGGTGAAACCGCTGAACGGCCTGGACAGCAGCCAGCGCCAACTTCCCGACATGTGCATAATATGTTTCGGTGTCGAGGAGGTTCCGAAACAGATAATAAACCACGTGTTTGTTACCGTCATCGTCATCCTGTACCAGAACCATGGCAATCGTATTGGAATTGTTGTCATTGATGGAAAAAGAGATGACAAAGGAGGAGCACCTGAAACATCATTCAAGAGACAGGGTAGCAAAAAGAAAGGCAGCAGAGACATCAGAGGAAACAGAGACAAAGAGAGATAGCAAAAGAGAGGCAGCAGAGAAAGCAGCAGACAAGGAAAAGAGGCAGGCTAGGAAGTTGAAGGTCAGCAGAGAAGAACAGAGGAAGAGTACATTTACAGAGACAGGGTAGCAAAAATAGAGGCAGCAGAGAAAGAGGCAGACTAGGAAGTTGAATAATGATTCACCAGTGATGTTTAAACTCTGGCCAGCAAAAAGTTTGTAAGTTAATTCACTGTATAATGAGGAAGCTGTTTCAGGATTATTGTACATCTATCGAGTTAAACCCTGTGTGAACATATGAGTTCTGGATGAATAATAGTTGATTTCTGTACAACCAAGTTGATAGTGATTCTGCATGGGATTGGAATAAATTGATGTCAGTGAAATTATCTAGTATGCCTAGCCATACCTGTAGAAGCAATTAGAGGGATTGTTATTTATTGGGATAAGACTGTGAAACTATAATTACCCTGGCGCCACATTACATGCTTTTGTATATCTAGTGAATATTTAATGGTCGTGCGAGGAAAGAAAGACCATATCAGAATTGGTATGAATTCTCGTGAGGGATTATGAAGGTCCGTTGAAAATTGAAGGAGACAATGTAGAGGGAGGCGTTTCCATCGAAAATGGAGGTTGTATAACAGAGGCGTAGAAGAAATACAAGTGGGCAGAGTTAAGTCGAAATGGTGTATTGAGGAGTAGAACCGGAACCATGAGAGCGGAACCGTGACCAAGAGGAACAGTGAGCGTGGTTTGGAGTAAACAGTGATGGCAGTTTCCGGTTTACATCGCACCGCTTTTGTGGAGCAAGTGGTTTTCCCCATTCGCGAGTGATTCCATAGAAAGCTCGACACGTGGCGTCGGGCGAAGTTCCAAAATCGCTGTTCAATGCGCGCCATCGCGCATTAACCATCGACCAAAGACGCAGAGCGATATTGACACAAGCCATTGATCTGGAGGGAAGCGATCTGACGGTGATCATATTGGGAAGATGCGCGAAGGTTACCCAAGGTACGGCGCGCCATCGCGCGTTATTTTCCGTGCAAGTTGGTCGAGCGATATCCGTCGGATCATCAGAAGCCGTGTGATGTGATGTCCGCCGTTGGATGTGGTAGGCCGTTAGTGCTGGGACCCACACATATATACACTTGCTGATTGTTGGTGCCGAACTAAGGTTTGCGGGTTTAATGAGAGGTCGTGACTATATAGGGATATAGCATTATATGCAGGTAGGGTGACTTCATTTAATATGTGCACCTGTCGAGGATTATATGACAAGTTTAATCGTATGTATTTGGCGGTCAATCCTTACAGATGTTGGGTTATTTGTATGAACGAATTGCATATATTATAGACATTGAGATATTACAGAGCGCATGTAAAGAGATGGTATTATTACGGTTTGAACCATAGAATAGAGATGACACCTCCGCCAGCAGAATCATGTGAAGATGGACTATTGGGTTGTAGTTATGGAGGAATGTGGAATTAAGATCTCAATTCTCTAAATTGAGATATTAAAATAAACCAGATTTGTTTGTTTAAAATTGCTAGCGTAGAATAAGGGAATGCTGAGAGATTGCTAGACTTGAGGACTCTGGAAAAGAAACTTGGATACACTTTACACACAGATTGAGGTTTAAAGCAAGGAAAACCAGGATTGTGGGTTATCCCCGCTATCAAGTACATAATGAATAGTTGAAATTAAGTACAGTGAACAGATGAATAGACACAGAAGTGAACCAAGATATACAGAGCAGTCACTCAACAACAGCAGAAAAGACAAATCCAGTCAAGCCAAAATCCAGAAAAGAAGCTGAGTGAAATTGAAGTGTGTAACCGAAAAATGTGAATGTAAATGTTGTAATTAAAGTTTTTTAATGTTTGTGATGCATTGGAAAGTATCCTAAGGAAAATAAAAATCCCACTGTAGCATGGAAATTTGTACATATCATTACAATTTTAAATTGAGATTGGATAAAGGAATGAGAAGACAGAAGCCAAAGAGTCATGACTGTTCACTCAAAATTCCTTGTGAAATACAAACAGTCATGTGAGGAACTCTATAAATAATATCAAATGGATATGCATAAAAAGAGGTTAGAGAGAGTAAATCTAAAAAGGCAGAATCTAGAAGTGTGAGGCAGTGAAGATTAAGAAAAGAAGAGCAGAAAGAGAAGCTACAGAACAGAGCTGATATCTGAGGTAAATCAGCAAACATTCAGTTTGATGAATTGAGGAAGTTGAAGCTTCCCTATCAAGTTACAACTTGATAACTGTCAGTTGTAGCTGACTGAGGTTGGAGCCTCCTGTAGGTTGGTGCCTGCAGAAAATTGAAGGGAGTTGGTGCTTCCTTGTAAGTTTTAGGTTGCAGAATTGAGGTAGGAGCCTCCTGTAGGTTGGTGCCTACAGAAAAACAGTGGTGAGAGGGATTTGGAGCTTTTCTTTGCATCACAACAATAATAAGATGTGGTTTTCTCCCTTTATGGGTTTGCACTTACGTCTGTTGTCTCTATGTGTGTTTCTTATGTGTTGATGTGATTATTTCAATCTGCTTAATTGCTTGCTGCTCTCAACATAAGTATGGTGTCACATTAATTTAATATTAGCTGCAACATCTTAAGACTGTTCACATAGTAAGCTGTAAATAAGTTTGGTGAAAATTTTAAAAGGCTTATATATGTATTAAACTGATTCACCCCCACCCCCCCCCTCTCAGTTTAATTAAAGATTCAACAATTGGTATCAAAGCAAGGTTCCTTTGTACAAGTATAACAACTGAAAGGAGATCCTAGGTTTCCCAAGATGGAAAGTAAAGAAGGATGCTCAACCAATAAAGCCCCTTTCTTCACTGGTGAAAATTATGCTTTCTGGAAAATCATAATGAGGACATACATAATGTCTCTAGGAATAGAAGTCTGGGCTGCTGTGGAATTAGGATATGCCCCAAAGGCAACTGACACAGAGAAAGAAACAAAACAAGATTTTGTGGCTAACGCAAAAGCCATGAATGCCATCCTGAATGGATTGTGTGAAGCAGAGTTTATCAAAGTAATGCACAAAGACACTTCCAAAGAAATGTGGGATACTCTGGAGAACATCCATGAGGGGGACAAGAAAGTAAAGACTGCCAAACTTCAAGTTTATAGAGCCCAGTTTGAGAACTTAAAAATGAATGATGATGAAGACATTGCCAGTTTCTTCCTAAAAGTTGCAGAAATTGTTAGCAATATGAAAGCTCTCGGATAAACCATGTCAGAAAGTATAATTGTGCAAAAAATTCTAAGATCTCTTCCATCCAGGTTTAATCCCAAGGTGTCTGAAATAGAAGAAACAACTAATTGGGAGACCTTGACCATGAACCAACTACTTGGAAATCTAACAGCTTATGAGATGAGACTCCCACAGAAGAAGCCAAGTACAAGGGAGGCAGCCTTTAAAACAGAAAAGAAGAAAGAAGAAGAGGGAGACATATGCTCTTTCTCGGATGAAGAAGAGGCAAAATTTGTCAAGAAATTGGATAGAGGCTAAGGTAAATACAAAGGTAAACTTCCTTTCAAATTCTTTAATTGTGGAAGAGTTGGACACTACGCTGCTAAGTGTCCTCATAAGAAAGTAAGGAATCAGGCTCAAGAGTCAGAGAAAAATAAATCAAAGAACTGGCAGAAAGGAAATAAGTTTAGTAGAAAATCCTTCTATGCTCAACAAGGCAGCAGTACATCTGAAGATTTAGATGAAACCTCAAGTGAAGAAGGAACCTTTGAATTCTTATTGATGGCCATAGAAGAACTTGAAGGACTCCTGCTAGAAGATGAAGAAGAAGAAGGGGAAGTCGACCTTGAGGGGGAGCTAAGAAGTGCTCTAGAGGAGATTGATAGACTCAAACTGAAGTGCAGAAAACAAAAGGACATTCTTCTCAAGTATGTAAGAGAAGAAAAAAACTCAGAAGTCCTCATGCAGCTGAAGGTAGAGCTTGAAGAAGCCAAGAAGATAGAAGACATGTTACTTCAGCAAATCAAGGATAAAACCCAAGAACAAGAGAAGCTGGAAGAAGAAGTAGTATGTCTCAAGAAGAAACTAGAAAATGCTCAAAGGAAAGTGGTTATAAACTCTTCTCAAACAACAAGCTCTAGTAAGTTGAATGAAATTCTGGTTTCTCAAAGATCCCCTATGATAAAAACTGGAATAGGCTATGAAGGAGAATCAAGTAAAGGCAAAGAAAAGGTTGACAGAGAAATTATTTTTGTAAAAGCAAATAAGAATGCTGAAGCAGCTGAAACAATTCCTACAAAAGAAGAAACCTGTAATAAGGAAGACAAAGATCAGAAGAAACCACTAGTAGCAAAGAATATAATAAATACTAAGACCTCTAAGTATGTAAAATTCGGAAACCATCAAAGGAGATTCTTCCCTCCAATGAAGAATGCCACATGTTATGTCTGCCACAAGTTGGGACACATTGCTGCATATTGTCATGCAAGGAGGAGTAATTTAAACCAGCAAAATATGAAAACATTGAAGAGACTTCCCCAAGAAAACAAATGGAAGAGACAACCTTACATCAGGTATGCAAATAGTTTCTATGGTTACTGTTTTTATTGTAAGGAATTTGGCCATAAAATCATTGAGTGTAGAAAGTATGGACAAAGATTGATGTTTAACACCTCAAGAAGGTTTATGAATCAAAGAAATTCTATTCATACTCATAATTCTACAAAAATTATGATCAAATGTTGTGTATGCAATCAAGTTGGACATATACCTTCCAAATTTCCTCTAAGAAGATGTAGTTCATCACCTCACAAAAGATACCAAACAAAAGGGTGCCTCCAGTGGATAAAGAAGGTGAATAAGTGTGACCTGGCTCTAACTGCTCAAGATCTGAAAAGCCAATGGTATTTGGACAGTGGCTGCTCTAAACACATGACAAGAGACAAAAGTAAGTTTATAACTCTTGATGAAAAGAAATTTGGCAATGTTACTTTTGGCAATGATAAATTAGGAAAGATCAAGGGAAAAGGATCAGTCAACATAGAAAATGGTAGAGGAAAGGCCCAAGATGTACTATTTGTAGATGGGCTGAAGGAAAATTTACTAAGTGTCAGTCAGATGTGTGACAAAGGCTGTGAAGTTCTTTTTAGAGCACAAGATTGTGAAGTCAGATCAAGCACCACAGGTAAGACTCTGCTCAAAGGAGTTCGAACAAAGAGTAATGTTTACATTGTGAAAGAGGAAGATGAAGCATGTCATCTTAGCAAACTAGAAGAGTCATGGTTATGGCATAAAAGGTTGGGACATCTCAGCTTCGATCACATCATCAGACTAAGTAAGAAGAAAGCTGTCAGAGACATGCTAGAAATAAAGCGACCTTCTAATACCATATGCAAATCATGTCAATTAGGTAAACAGACTCGCACATCCTTCAAGGCCAAAGAGGATTTATCAACAAGAAGACCACTCCAGCTTGTGCACATGGATTTGTGTGGACCTGCAAGAACTAAAACACCAAGTGGAGAATCCTACTTCATGCTGATAATAGATGATTTCTCCAGAATGACATGGGTTTCTTTTCTCAAGAATAAATCAGAAGCTCTGGACAAATTCAAAATATTTAAAGCATTAGCAGAAAATCAGACAGGATGCAAGCTGAAATGCATCAGATCAAACAGAGGAGGTGAATTCACTGATTATGACTTTGCAGACCTATGCAATGAACATGGCATAAAACAACAATTTACTATTGCAAGGACACCTCAGCAGAATGGAGTAGCAGAGAGACAAAACAGATCTGTTCAACAAATTGCCAGAGCCATGATGCAAGAGAATAATATTGCTCAAACCTTCTGGGCAGAAGCAGTGCACACAGCAGTACATATCCTTAATAAAGCTCACTTAAGGCCAAGCAATGACAAGACTCCCTATGAACTATGGCATGGAAAGCCAGCTTCAATCAAACATTTCAGAATCTTTGGAAGCAAGTGTTACATAAAGAATAATGATGAAAATCTTGGAAAATTTGATGCAAGAGCAGATGAAAGGATATTTCTAGGATATGCATCCAAAAGTAAAGGGTACAGGTGCTACAACAAGACTCTTCGGAAAATAGTAGAAAGCATTGATGTGAGATTTGATGAAGAACTTCCAAACAATACAAGAGATACTGACTGCTGCAATCCATCAGACAACCATGAAGAAGAAAACCAAGATGATGAGGAAACAAGCAAGACAACAGAAGATACAGAGCTAAGGTCTAAAGCCCCCTCAAGATATACTTAGAAGAACCATCCTAAAGATCAGATCATTGGAGACAAGAGAGTAGGGTTCCAAACAAGAAGGCAACTAACAGAACAAACTGAAGAGGTATACATAGCCATGTTGTCACAAATTGAGCCAAAGAGATTTGAAGAAGCCAGCAAGGACAAGTCTTGGGTAAATGCTATGAATGAAGAATTGGACCAAATTGAGAAAAACAATACCTGGGAATTAGTTCCTAGACCCACTAAGAAGAATGTCATAGGCTCAAAATGGGTATTCAAAAATAAAATGAATGAGCAAGGACAAGTAATCAGGAATAAAGACAGGCTGGTCTGCAAAGGATAATCACAAATTGAAGGACTTGATTACGATGAAACATTTTCCCTTGTAGCCAGAATGGAAGCTATCAGAATGTTCCTAGCATTAGCATTCTACCAAGACTTCAAGGTATATCAAATGGATGTAAAATCTGCTTTTCTTAATGGAGATCTAGAAGAAGAAGTCTACATGGAACAACCAGAAGGATTCTCATTGACAGACAAAGAACACTATATGTGCAGACTGAAGAAGGCTCTATATGGACTGAAACGGGCTCCCCGTGCTTGGTACTCAAGACTGGATAAATATTTGCAAAAACAAGGCTTTAAGAGAGGTGGAGTAGACAACAATATGTAAATAAAAGCCCATGAAAATGAACTCCTGATTGTTGTAGTATATGTTGATGACATTATGTTTGGAAGCAACAGAGAAGAACTAGCAAAAGGGTTTGCTGATGAGATGAAAACAGAGTTTGAGATGTCTATGATTGGAGAGCTCAGTTTCTACTTAGGACTTCAAATTCAGCAAAAGAACACAAGTACATTCATCTCACAGGAAAAATACTTAAAAGAAATGTTGAAAAAATTCAAAATGGAGGACTGCAAACCTGTGTCAACTCCCATGATCACGGGATGCAAGCTATGTGCTGATGATGGATCTGCTGATATAGATCAAAAACTCTACAGATCCATGATAGGAAGCCTGCTGTATTTGACAGCATCAAGACCAGATGTCATGCTAGCAATAGGACTAGTGGCTAGATATCAAGCAGCACCTAAACAAAATCACCTTCTTGCAGTCAAAAGAATATTTAGATACCTACAAGGAACAGCACAGTATGGGCTTTGGTATCCTAAAGGCAAAAGCTTCACTTTGACAGCATACACAGATGCAAATTGGGCCAGCTGTGTAGATGACAGGAAAATCACAAGTGGCATGGTTAAGCAAGAAACAAACATCTATCTCTCTGTCTACAACAGAAGTAGAATATATAGCAGCAGCAGCATGTTGTACACAAGTCATGTGGATGAAGAAAACCCTCCAAGACATGAAGGTAAGCATTGATGAACCTATCTCAATCAAATGTGATAATACAAGTGCTATAAGTATATCTAAAAATCATGTGCTTCACTCAAAAACTAAGCATATCCCAATCAAGTATCATTTTCTCCAAGAACAAGTGGCTCAGAAGATAGTAAAGCTGGAGTATGTGCCAACAAAAGAACAAACAACAGATATATTTACCAAACCTCTTGCTAGAGAACCATTTGAATATTTGAGAGACAGACTAGGGGTAGTATCTGTAGATGCTACTCTCTGATATAAAGAGAAAGCACAGTTTCAGGGGGAGAACAGAAATGAAAATATCATTCCAGGGGGAGATCAGCCAACAAGGAAACCATGAAACAAGTCCTCAGGATCAAAGGCTTATGGAAAGAATACATCCAGCATACAGGAGTCAATGAAAAGGCTAAAGGATCAGAATTTTAGATTTAATCCAAAGTTTGGAGCAGCAGGGTACAAAGTCAGAAGATCTCAGAGAGAGGAAATGCAGAAAGAAAACTAGGAAATGTGCAACCCTTTGCCATTGATGTCAAAGGGGGAGGAAAAGCAGATAGGCAGAGGAAGCATTGGATTATTGGTGGATGTGTTGCCATCAATGCCAAAGGGGGAGACTGTTGGAATTGTTGACATTGATGGCAAAGGAGATGACAAAGGAGGAGCACCTGAAACATCATTCAAGGGGCAGAAAGGCAGCAGAGACATCAGAGGAAACAGAGACAAAGAGAGATAGCAAAAGAGAGGCAGTTTTAGAGGAGCTTCAGGAGCAAGGAGCAGCATCAGACAAGGAAAAGAGGCAGGCTAGGAAGTTGAAGGTCAGCAGAGAATAACAGAGGAAGATTACATTTACAGAGACAAGGCAGCAAAAAGAGAGGCAGCAAAGAAAGCAGCAGACAAGGAAAAGAGGCAGACTAGGAAGTTGAATAATGATTCACCAGTGATGTTTAAACTCTGGCCAGCGAAAAGTTTGTAAGTTAATTCACTGTATAATGAGGAAGCTGTTTCGGGATTATTGTGCATCTATCGAGTTAAACCCTGTGTGAACATATGAGTTCTGGATGAATGATAGTTGATTTATGTACAACCAAGTTGATAGTGATTCTGCATGGGATTGGAATAAATTGATGTCAGTGAAATTATCTAGTATGCCTAGCCATACCTGTAGAAGAAATTAGAGGGATTGTTATTTATTGGGATAAGACTGTGAAACTATAACTACCCTGGCGCCACAGTACACGCTTTTGTATATCTAGTGAATATTTAATGGTCGTGCGAGGAAAGACCGACCATATCAGAATTGGTATGAATTCTCATGAGGGATTATGAAGGTCCGTTGAAAATTGAAGGAGACAATGTAGAGGGAGGCGTTTCCGTCGAAAATGGAGGTTGTATAACAGAGGCGTAGAAGAAATACAAGTGGGAAGAGTTAAGTCAAAATGGTGTATTGAGGAGTAGAACCGGAACCATGAGAGCGGAACCGTGACCAAGAGGAACAGTGAGTGTGGTTTGGAGTAAACAATGATGGCGGTTTCTGGTTTACATCGCACCGCTTTTGTGGAGCAAGCGGTTTTCCCCATTCGCGAGCGATTCCATAGAAAGCTTGACACGTGGCGTCGGGTGAAGTTCCAAAACCGCTGTTCAATGCGCGCCATCGCGCATTAACCATCGACCAAAAACGCGGAGCGATATTGACACAAGCCGTCGATCTGGAGGGAAGCGATCTGACGGTGATCATATTGGGAAGATGCACGAAGGTTACCCAAGGTACGGCGCGCCATCGCGCGTTATTGTCCGTGCAAGTTGGCCGAGCGATATCCATCGGATCATCAGAAGCCGTGTGATGTGATGTCTGCCGTTGGATGTGGTAGGCCGTTAGCGCTGGGACCCACACATATATACACTTGCTGATTGTTGGTGCCGAACTAAGGTTTGCGGGTTTAATGAGAGGTTGTGACTATATAGGGATATAGCATTATATGCGGGTAGGGTGACTTCGTTTAATATGTGCACCTGCCGAGGATTATATGACAAGGTTAATCGTATGTATTTGGCAGTAAATCCTTATGGATGTTGGGTTATGTGTATGAACGAATTGCATATATTATAGACATTGAGATATTACAGTGCGCATGTAAAGAGATGGTATTATTACTGTTTGAACCATAGAATAGAGATGACACCTTCGCCAAAAGAATCATGTGAAGATGGACTATTGGGTTGTAGTTATGGAGGAATGTGGAATTAAGATCTCAATTCTCTGAATTGAGATATTAAAATAAACCAGAATTGTTTGTTTAAAATTGCTAGCATAGAATAAGGGAATGCTGAGAGATTGCCAGACTTGAGGACTCTGGAAAAGAAACTTGGATACACTTTACACACAGATTGAGGTTTAAAGCAAGGAAAACCGGGACTGTGGGTTATCCCCGCTATCAAGTACAGAATGAATAGTTGAAATTAAGTAAAGTGAACAGATGAATAGACACAGAAGTGAACCAAGATATAAAAAAAAGTCACTCAACAGCAATAGAAAAGACAAATCTAGTCAAACCAAAATCCAGAAAAGAAGCTGAGTGAAATTGAAGTGTGTAACCGAAAATGTGAATGTAAATGTTGTACTTAAATTTTTTATTGTTTGTGATGCATTGGCAAGTATCCTAAGGAAAAGAAAAATCCCACTGTAGCATGGAAATTTGTACATATCATTACAATTTTAAATTGAGATTGGATAAAGGAATGAGAAGACAGAAGCCAAAGAGTCATGACTGTTCACTCAAAACTCCTTGTGAAATACAAACAGTCATGTGAGGAACTCTATAAATAATATCAACTGGATATGCATAAAAGAGGTTAGAGAGAGTAAATATAGAGAAGGTAGAGTATAGAAGAGACATACAGAGAATATTAAGAAAATAAAAGCAGAAAGAGAAGCTACAAAATAGAGCTGATATCTGAGGTAAATCAGCAAACATTCAGTTTGATAAATTGAGGAAGTTGGAGCTTCCCTATCAAGTTGCAGCTTGATAGCTGTCAGTTGTAGCTGACTGAGGTTGGAGCCTCCTGTAGGTTGGTGCCTGCAGAAAATTGAAGGGAGTTGGTGCTTCCTTGCAAGTTGTAGGTTGCAGAATTGAGGTAGGAGCCTCCTGTAGGTTGGTGCCTGCAGAAAAATAGTGGTGAGAGGGAGTTGGAGCTTGCCTTTGCATCACAACAATAATAAAATGTGGTTTTCTCCCTTTATGGGTTTCCACTTACATCTGCTGTCTCTATGTGTGTTTCTTATGTGTTGATGTGATTCTTTCAATCTGCTTAATTGTTTGCTGCTCTCAACATAAGTATGGTGTCACATTAATTTAATATTAGCTGCAACATTTTAATACTGTTCACATAGTAAGCTGTAAATAAGTTTGGTGAAAATTTTAAAAGGTTTATACAGAGTAAAGGAATTCATTCACCTCCCCTCTCAATAATTAAAGATTCAACAAATCTCCATCGAATCACAAATGCAACAGAGAGTGGTCAACATGATAATTTGGAGGACGGATTAAAGGAGCGTTGACAAGAAACATCTTAAGGTTATTGAAAGATTGCTGAGAAATCTCATCCCAATAGAAAGGGACGTCCTGTTTTAGAAGTCGCGTAAACCCTTTGGCTACCTCTACATAGTTCAGGATGAAACGACATAAGAAATTCGATTTCCCTTGAAGACTCTGAAGCTGATGCAGTGAGGATGGGGAGGGGAGATTAACAATAGCCTCAACCTTGAGAGGGTCAAGGTGAATTCCGTATTTAGAGAAAATGAATCCTAAAAGCCGACCAGAGTCAACGTAGAAGACGCACTTATGAGGATGAAGCCTGATGTTGTAACGTCTGCAGCGGAGAAAAATCTGGCAGAGATGTTCCGGATGGTCTTCGCATAGAGCTGAATGATCGGGAAGGTCATCCAGGTACGGCTGAACAAAATTACGTATGTCGTGAAAGGCATAATACATGGCATGCTGGAAGGTAGCTCCAGCGTTTTTTAAGCCGAAAGGGAGCTTCTTATAGGTGAATGTTCCCCACGGACAGATGAAAGTGGTCTTATGTTGATCGGATGGAAGGATATTGATTTTATTATAACCCGAAAAGCCGTCCATAAGTGAAAATATCTCACTCCCCGCACAATCATCAATGATTTGATCTATAAAGGGGGTGGGATAGTTGTCCTTAGGGCAAGCCCGATTGATATCTCGATAGTCAACACAGACTCGAATTGTGCCCTACTTCTTATCCACGGGGACAATATTGGAAACTCACTCTGTCAGAGGGATCGGATATATAAAGCCCGCTTTAAGAAGTTTCTCAACTTCAGCTTTTATAGCAGCGGCTTTCTGAGGATGCACTAGACGCAAACGCTGGCGCACAGGCTTCGCACTAGGATAGGTGCGAATTTCGTGCACGATGATACTGGGATCGATTCCAGGCATCTCTTCATAAGACCACACGAAAACATCACGGAATTCATGGAAGAGACTAGTGTACACTTGAATCTCATCGAGAGAACAAGTGACTCCCACATGGATGTTCTCGATGACCCCCGGTTTAACGGAGATGTCGATAGGCATCGTTTGGGTAATATTACTCATATTTCCTTCCGAAAAAACTTCATGAGTCAATATTGGCATTTGGAGAGGCAGAGGGGGAACCTGAGATGCAAAACACTCGAGACAATTAGACATTTCCCCCAGGCCAGGCATAAATGAGGAACGATGATGTCCATCGCTCCACGGCAGATCTTCGAGAGACACAGTCTCCACGATAGCTTGGTTAGACGGGAAAACTTCTCTCAAAGTATCGGGTGAATCAGCATCGCCGAGCTAAGGGGATTGAGAATAAACATTAAGAGCCATGCTCAAAGGAATATTATCAATAGGAGGAGGATCTGATGCAGCAATGATCTCACAATAATTGATTTCAACTAGGGTCAGAGGCATCAATTCTCCAAAAGAGGAAACTTGTTCAGGAGAAGGGATGATCCATGGGTCATCTGACCTAGAGATCATATTGACTTGAACGGTGTTCGGTGGTGGAATGGGAAAAATACCCATGAGAACGGGGTCCTTGAAAAGACCAAGTCCTATACTATCAGGGGGATTAGGAATTTGATCCACGTATGGCCCGTTGTTCTTAGAGGATGAGATAAAGAAAGACAACTGATCGACAGTAATAATATTTCCCTCATGTAGAAACTTCAAAAGTTGAAAGAGGGTGGACGGAACACATAACATGGCGTGGGTCCAACTGCGATCGAGTAGAAGATTGTAGTTGAGTTTGGCATCAACAAATTCCACTTCAACGTTGACTGTCTTACCTTGCAATGTAATCGGTAGACTCACGAGAACACCCAAGGGTTTTGATTCCCTTCCATCGAATGCCTCGAGGGCATTGGGAGATGAAGTGAGGGCTAGAGAGCCAATGGCCTTCCAGCAAGAAGATGATATAATGCAGGTAGAGGCACCTTCGTCCACAATGGCTCTATGAATATTCAGGCCATTAATACCGACTTGTATAGCAAGCACGATCTGGTGCGGAAGTCAGGGAACAAAATTCTCTAGATCAAAGGTGAGAAGGCTAGAATCGGCAAGATAAATTTCGTTGATCGCAGATAACAAAGCTTTCTGTTGATATGGACAACTCTGAAGTACTTCCAACGCGGACATCGCGGAAGGCACTTGTGCCAAATCCTCAACAATGTTGTAATGTTGAGCAGCACGGGCGTTCGGATTATAGGAAGACTTTCGAAGAAGACCTTTGGAAGGTGGTCGTACAACGGGATCAGCACTGGGCCTTTCAATCTCAAGAGGACTAGAGGCAGGTAGGGGAGGAGGTCCATCAATGACTTCCTTCCCAGCTGTCTGGAGTGATTCAACATAATCCTTCGATCGAGTGGCAATAGAAATTGGTGCAGCGCCATTCATCATGAAACCTGAGACCCAAACGGTGCAGATGGCAAAGGTTGTTCGATCATATGGGTCTGCTAAGATGGAAAAGGTTCCTTAAGAACTACCAGAGTCCCCTTAGAGCCCTTAAGAAGTTGACTAACCTCGGATCGTCTAGGACAACCTTTAGTGTAGTGGTCTTCATCACAGATCAGGCAAGGGTACTTCGTTTTGCGCTATGAACAATCATCAGCACGTGGTTTGGACGATTCTGGTTTTTGGGAATCGGATTTGCCTTTGCCTTTGCCCTTCTTCTTCCCTTTGGAAGTCTTGTTCGCAGGATTGGCCTGAACGGCGTTGACCTCTGCGGTCTTACCAGAATCTGGGGTAGTCTGAGGAGCAGAATTGTTGGAAGAATTCGATTTCTACTTCCCATTGGAAGACTTGCGAGAAGTCTGAGAGACTGAACCAATAACATCGTCTACTGATGGAGTAGCCGGTGCTTTAGAGGTCCCTGGTCGCGGGGCATCATTCAAGATGTCGTATAGCGTGCCAGACTGGGAGTACACTAAATCGAGGTACTGGGCATGAGCCATGGCTTTTGCCTCGGTTACGCATGCCCCCATAGCAATTTCTTGTGCAATCTTGTTGATAAAGGAGGTAGTGAACCAGTGAGTTAGAAGTTGATCAGGAATGTCAAACTTGATCAGACGACAACGGTGTCTCCATTCGTGAATGTGATCTGAAATATGAGTAGCTTTGTCTTGTTTCAGAGATTTCAGGAGATGCGTCTCGGCTTCGTAATGAACCGGTAACTGGAAATGCGTCAGGAATGCCATAGCTAGAGTATTAAAATCTTGAAAAATACCATGGGGCAGTTCTATATACCATTTAGCAGCAGCACCGGTGAGAGTACGTTGGAAAAGACGTAGACGAATCGAGTCATAGATCCAAGAATTCGAAGAACACCATAAGTGGTATGTCATGACATGTGCTTGGGGGTCTTCTCCAGATTTTCCCTCAGACTTAGGACAATCGCCATCCACCTTCATCGGAATCGGAGGCCAATATGGATTATGAAGAATCAGATCATTGGTCAATTTGGACACGTCCGGTAACTCCAACGTGGCGAGAAAAGGTAATTGAGGGTTAAAAGGCATGATAGGTCCCGATAAGGACCTGTACCTGTACTCCATCCCAGTTGAGCATAACTTTGCCCCCATTGGTTTTGTCCTAGAGGTATCTAACCATAGGGGTTATAAGCCAGATAATGAGGTTGATATGGCGGCTGATAACCAGGGTACGAGGGTTGATAACCAGGGTACTGATTCTGATTATACATGGGCCCCGATTGAGAAATGTATGGATTGTACTATGGAGTATAAGTATAGCCAGGTTGTTGAGGGAAATAGCCAAAACCTTGGGGTGGGTTGTAAACCAGTCGAGACTGATCTTGAAGGTAATAGTCGCCTTGGGGTTGAATGGGCTGCTGGTAAGTGGGGCCCTGCTGGGTCAGATAAGTCTGGCGCACAGGTGGATTCAGCTGTGGCATAGAATAGATTGGCTGTTGAGCAGGTTTAACAGGTTGTTCAGGTTGTCTTGGTTTAACAGGTTGACCTAGCTGTGCAGGTTGCCCGGGTTGAACAGGTTGACCTGGCTGATGAGGGACACTAGGTGAACCCGAGTGAGCAAGTTGGCCTGATGGCGAGAGTGGACCAGGTTGTGCCTGATAACCAGGTTGACCTGTGACAGGACCTTAAGATGGCCTTGGTTGTGCAACATTTTGACCAATTGGAAAATGAGGTTGTTGAGGTTGCACCAAAGTTTGAGAAGGATGGGTTTTCCCCCCAAGACCGTATTGTGGTCCAAGTTGATACCCCAGTTGCCTTGTCAGTCCTTGAGGTTGCCCTGGTTGGACCACAGGGTGAGGCTGCAGAGGTTGACCTTGAGGATTGTAGGACTGCCCTTGAGGGCCGTAAAGTAATCCCTGCTGGACCAGAAAGGGTTTCCCTTGTTGATTAGAAGGTTGCCCAGGCTGGGTAGATAGAAAACCTTTAATATACTGATAATCCTGAGGAGCAAGAAAATGAAGGGGTTGCCCTGCTCATCATATTGATATGGAAATATGTAAATCGGGGCACCATCCGCTCCATAATGGGAAAAGTAAAGATGATTAAGATCCCGAGAGGACTGACCAACCTCGGAGATCGGTGGCTGTAAAGACATCTGGTACTCCTCGGGAGAAATTTTCTCTGGAATGGCAGAAGCTATATAAACGTCTTCAGGAACTGACGAGGTCCTAGTTGACTGAGTAGTGAAAACATACGTAGACACAGCCACGTAGACATTAGGTCTAACAAGTGTCGATGTCACAAAAGGAGATGTCATGAGAGGTGTCGATGGCGACATCCCTAACGAGGTAATGGTCGGATTCATAGACGGAGTCGATATTTCCATAGAGGGAATAGAGGCCATGACCTGACATAAATACCTATATCCAGCTGGAAGCGATGGACCAGGTGAAGACATAACAGATGGTTCGGGGATGTATTCGGTAAAAAGCAGGTAGTCTTCACTAGAAGTAGGAATTCCCTCACTAGGAATAGGACTGGATGAGTCCATATCTGACCATGCCGTAAGATCTTCTAAAAGACAACGGGGACTAGGCAGTATGACAGCAGCCAAAAAGGGTGATCCCAATGTAAGAGGAGGGAAGTTTTCCCCTACTCCAAATCCAAACCAAGCTTTGGACAAGGGCCAATTGAACTCAACTAGTCCTCCAAAGGGAAGTTCAGATATAACTGGTCCCCTGTCGGGAAACTCGAATACAATGGGCTGTTGATGCTCAGCAGAGGACTGGGAGACCTATGATGAATCGTCTGTATAAGGACTACCAATAGACGAAACTGATGGTTCTGCCACTGTGACTACAGCAAAAAAGAGGAAGAGATCAAAAAAAAAGACGCACGGGCAAAAACCAAGGCAAACAAAAACACGCCGAAAAATCAATCTCTAAATGGGCGTGTGATCGTAGGTGATTAAATTTACCACATTGAAACTGGAAACTTTACTGTTTCATGTTTTAAGAGTCTAGAAACAAGCAAAAGATGACTCTATCACTTTCAGTTTGGAAACAAGCGTGAAAGGACAAGAACTTGATGATATTTTCAAGTTTAGGGAGTTAGTAAAGATCAAAATGACTGCTCTGGTAATCTAGGTAAATGGGTGTACCAGATATTCGTGAACTGCCATATACACCTTGGTAAAATGAAAAAGAAATCAACTAAGGACTTGACGTACGTGCAGGTAATCTCCCCGAATGTTGTGTCTTGTGTATCACGGGTAAAAGGCAGTAGACTCAGCTTCCTACAGATAAAGGATTTGCAACTTAATTGGGTCTCCCTTTATATACTCGACGGTACGGGGAGCACAAATCCGTACTAGCGCTCTCTGTAGCCAGATGGCGAGCAACAGTTGCTAGGCTTAAAGACGTTGGAACACGTCTCTACCTTAGACTACTAGATGTTCTATTAAGTTTCAATGCTGCCTTAGGTTAATTCAGTGAATTTTAAAGTCGATCTTCAATTTACGTTTCGATTTCAAGGCCCTATCGAATGTTGGATCTCATAAAACCTCTAGATGCAAAATACATGCCACAAAATATCATTTTGTTCAATCAAGAGCTATCTACGGGAGAGTTGAGAGCTTTCAAATGATAGCAAAATGAACACACAAAAACATCCGCTATTGTTTTCAATGCAAGCTAATGAAACTAGAAAAATTTTCCCTAGAGTTATATAACACTAGCAATGCGAAAGATATTTCAATTTTCACTATGCCAATCAAAATGAAAAAGATTTTGTTTTTTGTATTTTTCAATATATTAGAGAAAATGAACTAAATGAATGAAAAACTAATGAAAACATAAATTTGAGAATGATAAAGAGAGAGCTTAAACAAAACAAGTTCACTCAACTCAAACAAACACAATCAAGACTCAAACTGATGACAAAATCCCTCAAAGCGAAGAAGAATCTCGAAAGAGACTCAAACAAACCGTGTAATCTAGGCTTGGAGATATACAAAGCGAAACTGAATGAAAGAGAGGACAATCACTCAATTAAATAAATGATTCAATGGAATCTAGCAAGATGAATGCAAAGAAGCAAAAACGAAGTTGACCGGGAAAGAAAAGACCCAAAACTCTCACGGGAGGCTCAGCACACTAAAGCACCTAGAAGCCCTAGGGATAGAATGAAAAACTGATATAAAAAGGTGAACAACCAGAGGACAGGAGCTAAACACAGTCAAGAATGACTTCAAAGCACTCAAAAAATCAGAAAAAATGAACCAGGACCAAAATTCAAGCTCAGAAAATTCAATAATAGGCAAACCCTAATACCAAGCAGGGTTGGTGCGCCTGTTTGGCTGTAATCTACACCAAACAAGGGTTGGCGCGGGGGCCTAACTAGAAACTAGCGCCAGTTGGCGCGACTGTCGGGAGTATAATCGCACCAATCTAGTTTATCCTAGAAAAAAGATAAAAATGGACAAACAGAGGCTGAATCTGCTTTTCTGGGGGCTAAACAGGGGTTTAACACCAAGGAAGGTGAACCAGAAAAACATATTAATAAATCAAAAGCCAAAAAACAACCCAATGGAGGAAGGACTAACTCCCACTAATCCCTAGCAGAGTCGCTAAATTGTTGAGGTCGTAAATCCGCTCTGTGGACAAAGGCGATCCCACTAGCCCTAGAGTGGGTCTAGCAACAATCGAAACACGCAAAGTTATTGGTTCCTAGTTACAAAAGACAGAGTCGCGATAGATCGCTTACCGTGATTCCTTCGCTGTTCTGTGAGCTTGCTGCATCCAGATACCTGTACACATGCAAAGAAGAAAGACAACATGCAACGTAATATTTCACACTTTTATAACTATCGATCAGTCAGAGAGGAACGAATGAAATTGCATTATACAATGAAAAACACAATCATCGAACCAATAGGAGAGTCATGTATATTAAGATACGAGAGAACGATTACAACCAGTGCTCTGACGTTGTGATCTTCCTTCGACAAGGTTCCAGCGGGACGTGTCTCACAAAGCTCGTTAGGTATTTGACAAAACTCTCTCTCTCACAGGGTTCTCCTTAGCTCTGCTCTTGATTGTCACTTAGCTATAATTTCCTTCCCAAAAGTTCCACTAGCTAGGAAATGGAGAGGGCAGGCTTTTATAGAGGGAGAAGGAGAGGTTAGGCTCCCTATAATCATGGGGGAGAGTCCTATCTCTTAGGAAGGTTCCATGAGAGGTGGAAAACCACTTCCTAATCAAGGAGATCCGGAGGCAAACAACCCAACCTCATTTTAATGATCTGTTCTGAAGTTGTTAGAATCAAACCTCCGCCTTCTATTGTTAAAAAACATTCCTTAAAAGGCTTGGCGTGGGCATAACACAGGGACAGAGCGCCAGCTAGCGCGCCCACTAGTGTGCATTTTCCCCATTGGCGCGAGGGATGAACTGGCTACCCGCACCAATGCCAAAACATGGATTTTTAGGGTTTTCCAGAGGAATTTTTTTTCAGGAGAATTCTTGTCCTTATGGAGAAGGATGCCATTAAGGTGTTTTCAGGACATTTTACTGTTCACAGGTCACGGGAATAGTCCTCCAATATACGGGACGAGGGATTGCAGGGACGGTGACAAAATTCTTTGTAACACCCATCTCCACTACACACAAAAATTTTTCCAACATCAGCAAGCCTGATCAGTGGCAACTTTATGAGAAATAAATTGAAGTAAATAAATTTATTGATCCATGGAAACCTTGTTAGCTTGTATTGAAACCGAGCAAACAATAGAAACTATGTCTGTCTTAGCAATAAAATGCTTAACTCCAAAGATGCCTTTGAGTTGTTGAAGGGACATAAAAATGGCCACGCCCGTCATGAATCCCATTGTAGTTGTGTGAGAAAGTAGGTCTATGATGAACCCTAACATGTTCCATAGAATATCAAATCAGAAAATAGCAATTGAAAAAATTCAGGAGCATAGTTTTATTGAATAATGGGCTTTTCTTTTTTATGTCAATGACATATTTTGAAAATTTTATGGACTATTACAATATCTTCTAAATCTCAAATTTTAAATTAAAATGCCCAAGGATTCTTGGAAAACATGAAGGTGGTAGTCATGGCCAAACGTACATAGGGCTCGAGGTTATGAATGGGCGAGACCTCATGGCTGAGCATTGAACCAAGAAAAATCGACACAGAGGCGATCGTGCCTACTGCAAGATCCTTTGAGCTCCCCAATATTGCATATATTAGTGGAGGAACGAAGCTCAAACCTACCAAATATAAATATTTTTGAGTAATCAAAAGCTCTGTACCGTATTAGAATTGACGAATAAATCAGTGAACCTAATTGTATTGGGAAATTTCCAAATTGATTTGATACAACCGAACTTAGAAACTATGGTGAAAAAAGAAAAAATGGAAAATTTCCAAATTGATTTGATACAGCCAAACTTAGTAACTATGTTGAAAAAATAAAAAATAGACGGTGGCCTCTGGTGTAATGACAGTTGTTTGCTCAAACGAATGGAGGAAAATAAAAGGGTTGACGATGGTCCCTGGTGAAGTGTTTCAAAAGAATACACCTTCAGTGTAATTAACTTTTAAATATGATATTTTTAAATTTAAGATATAAATATTTGCTCATGTGATCTTAATTTATATTTTTATAGAATTTAAATATAATTATAATTATATGACTTATAATGACATAGAAGTATAGTAAATCTTAATTGTGAAATTACAAATCTAAATTCATCTTAAATTCGGATCTACCAAGCACGGAGAGGGATAAAGTCTTTAATTATATATAATTAAAATAGGTGTAGTCTAACTTATAGAGGAAATGGTCCTTTTTTGTATCATTTTCCTAGTTAATTTTAATCAAAATCCGACACAGATTTTTAAAAACTTGGGTTTATGTTGTTTAATTTATAGAATTCAAGTGCCCCGAAAGTTTTTCAAGGTGCTAAATCAATTTATACGTTCAAAAATGTATTTTAAACAAAAAAAAATCACAATTTTTCTTGAGATTGTAATCGCTGAATTTCAGTGAAAAGGTCGTTTCATCTATAGTTAGACTATGCCATTCAAATATACTAGCAATTGCACCATCACCAGATGTTGCAAATGAAACGACGTAAGATTATTAAAGAGATCCAATATTTGCTAAGCAAGATATGTCTAGTGATTTTGGTCAATTTTATTAAAGGAAATAAAATATTGTGACTAGTACTTTAAATCAAAATAATAATAATAATCTATCATGTGTGCATTATAGAATATGTTAATTGGAAAAAAAATAAAGAAATTGAGAAAGGTACTTACAAATTTTCCAGAGTAACTGGCCACCCGACCACTAGAAAGCATAATATCCTTAATATAGGGTCCTCAATACAGTTTGCCTTTAACAAATAAGCGCCCCTGCAGCTAAATCCTAAAAGTTAGGTGCCAAGGGATACCCCTGTTTAGGTATACCTTTGGATAGGAATGGTTTAAGATGAGGTATTACCGAAAAATTTACTAATCGCATGTATAAGAAATTGTGAAGAACCATCTGCTTTAACATGTGTAATAAAGCTTCAATCAACCCTGTCATAGGCTTTAAAGAGAGCCTTCTATCTTTACTCCTTGGTCCACCCAATACATTCCTAGGCAGTAATAGGAATTTCGAATATAACCTCACCTTGATGAACCTAGCTTGACCTCTTCTTATGATGTTGAAGGCCAGCAACTTAATTCAGTTTGATAAAACTTACAGGATCTTGAAAGGGACATCAAAGAGAGGGAGCCTCTAATTAGCTCCCTGCTTTGACATTGATGAACCCCACATTAGGTGTGCTCCCATGGTAGCCGTCACTAATGCTCCAAGGTACAAATTAAACAAGTACTTCCCATCCGCCATATATTGAATCATGTAAGAATAAAGAGACAATGGAAGAATGACCTTCCTTGGTCAATATATTTTTTCCCTAGTGATATCTAGAGGGTAAAGATCTAATCCTGGCATCATACCTCTGCAGCTAATGCTTATTCTCTTCTACGACTGTTTGAGTAAAGATACAAATGTCTTTCTTGAAGTCAAACCAACTTGAGATGAGCTATTCTTGTTTTACAGAGTGTTTCTTGTATACCCTCTTTATTTTCAACATGTTAAAAAGGTTTTGCTCTATATCACAACGTGTTCTGTGGATGTTATATGATAGTCGAGTTGTGCTGCATTGAATACAGACTGTAAACTTTCCACATAGGTGTCAGAGGGACCCTTTACATCAAGATATTACTGTAGTGTTAGTCTTACCTACTACCTACTCTATTGCATCATGCATATAATGATGGGGTGAGCATGAAAGAGGCATTCCCAATGGATATATTTAAAGATGGCTGGCAATCCCATTCAATATCATATATCAACTAGATTAATTTTGGGTCACAAAAACATCGAAAGGCATATTCAAAAGCCTAGAGAAGATAATGCATCGAAGACTCCCTCAAAATCCAAATCAGTTGTAAACAAGACTATGAAGAGTTCATCGACAACCAGACATGATAAATCAGTCGATACCAAGTACAATGGAACAATAAATCTTATTACTCCAAGGAATAAGGCTTCACCTATCCCAAAAACTGGATATCCCAATGAATCAATTGAGAATGACCAAATCCCCATAAGAAAGCATGTCAAATATTTCTCTGAAAGTCTATAAATGAAGAGAAGATCATCCCGCGGGAAGCTGATGGTGTTGAAGAGAAAAATGCGTTGAAACCCAAGTGTGTGACAGATTTCTTTGAAAGCTCAATGAATGAAGAGAAGCAGCACCGAGCAGAATATAGAAAGAAAATTCAATAGAGAAGATCAATCAAATAAGCTAAGCAACAAAACATATGAAATTTATAGAGAGAAGGATAAAAACCCAACTGGGTTCGCAAATTACCTGATAACTCAGCCAAATATGCAAAGAAAACCCCACAGATAAGATCAATCGAAGAAGCAACACAACATATGAAATTTGTGGAGAGAAGGGGAAAACCCCAACTAGATTCACAGCTTACTTGATAACTCCACTCTATACAGAGTACAAGCTTACCTGATTCAAAATCCTAGACAAGATAATGCATCGAAGACTCCCTCTAAAGCCAAATCAGTTTTAAACAAGACTATGCAGATTTCATCGACAACCAGACGTGATAAATCAGTCGAGACCAAGTACAATGGATCAAGAAATCTTGTTACTCCAAGGAAGCAGGCTTCAAATATCCCAGAAACTAGATATCCCAGTGAATCAATTGAGAATGACCAAATCCCCACAAGCAATCCTGTCAATGATTTATTTGAAAGTCCAACAAATAAATTTGTGGAGAGAAGGCTTCAAATATCCAAGAAACTGGATATCCCAATGAATCAATTGAGAATGACCAAATCCCCATAAGCAATCCTGTCAACGATTTCTCTGAAAGTCCAATAAATGAAGAGAATATCATGCCGCGGGAAGCTGATGGTGTTGAAGAGAAAAATGTGTTGAAACCCAATTTTATGAGAGATTTCTTTGAAAGTTCAACCAATGAAGAGAAGCAGCACCGAGCACAATCTACAAATAAAAACCAATAGAGAATATCAATCAAAGAAGCTAAGCAACACAACATATGAAATTTATAGATATAAGGAGAAAAACCCAACTGGGTTCACAAATAACCTGATAACTAAGCCAAATCTACAAAGAAAACACCACAGATAAGATCAATCAAAGAAGAAACACCGCATATGAAATTTGTTGAGAGAAGGGGAAAACCCCAACTAGATTCGCAGCTTACCTGATAACTCCACTCTGTACAAATTTCAAGCTTACCGGATTTCAAAATCCTAGACAAGATAATGCATCGAAGACTCCCTCTAAAGCCAAATCAGTTGTAAACAAGACTATGTAGAGTTCATCGACAACCAGACGTGATAAATCAGTCGAGACCAAGTATAATAGATCAAGAAATATTGTTACTCCAAGGAAGAAGGCTTCAAATATCCCAGAAACTGGATATCCCAGTGAATCAATTAAGAATAACCAAATCTTCACAACCAAGCCTATCAGCGATTTCTCTAAAAGTCCAAAAAATAAATTTGCGGAGAGAAGGCTTAAAATATCCCATAAACTAGATATCCAAGTGAATCAATTGAAAAGGACCAAATCCCCATAAGCAAGCTTGTCAACGATTTCTCTGAAAGTCCAATAAATGAAGAGAAGATCATGCCGCAGGAAGCTGATGGTGTTGAAGAGAAAAATGCGCCGAAACCCAAGTGTGTGAGAGATTGCTTTGAAATTTCAACGAATTAATAAAATCAGCATCGAACAGAATCTACAAAGAAAACCCAACAGAGAATATCAATCAAAGAAGCTAAGCAACACAACATATGAAATTTATAGAGAGAAGGAGAAAACCCAACCAGGTTCGCAAATTACCTGATAACTGAGCCAAATCTGCAAATAAAATCCCACAGATAAGTTCAATCAAAGGAGAAACACAACATATGAAATTTATAGAGATAAGGAGAAAAACCCAACTGGGTTCATAAATTACCTAATAACTGAGCCAAATCTGCAAACAAAACCCCACAGATAAGATCAATCAAAGAAGCAACACAGCTTATGAAATTTGTGGAGAGAAGGGAAAAACCCCAACTAGATTCGCAGCTTACCTCATAACTCCACTCTATACAGAGTTCAAGCTTACCTGATTCAAAAGCCTAGACAAGATAATGCATCGAAGACTCCCTATAAAGACAAATCAGTTGTAAACAAGACTATGTAGAGTTCATCGACAACAAGACGTGATAAATCAGTCGAGACCAAGTACAATGGATCAAGAAATCCTATTACTCCAAGGAATAAGGCTTCAAATATCCCAAAAACTGGATATCACAGTGAATCAATTGAGAATGACCAAATCCCCACAAGAAATCTTGTCAACGATTTCCCTGAAATTCCAATAAATGAAGAGAAGATCATGCCGCAGGAAGCTGATGGTGTTCAAGAGAAAAATGAGTCGAAACGCAAGTGTGTGAGAGGTTGCTTTGAAATTTCAACGAATGAAGAGAAGCAGCATCGAGCAGAAACTACAAAGAAAACCCAACAGAGAATATCAATCAAAGAAGCTAAGAAAACAACATATGAAATTTATGGAGAGAAGGAGAAAAACCCAACTGGGTTCACAAACTACCTGATAACTGAGCCAAATCTGCAAAGAAAACCCCACATATAAGATCAACCAAAGAAGCAACATAGTATATGAAATTTGTGGAGAGAAGGAGAAAACCCCAACTGGATTCGCAACTTACGTGATAACTCCACTCTGTACATAGTTCAAGCCCAGCTAACAGGAAGAAGCCCTAGAAATCCAACTAATGAGCTATCATAACTGCATTGTAAACTAAATATTTGCAACTACCTTTGCCTTTTCATCCAACGGTTGAATATGTTTTAATCGTATAACATATAATCTAACAGTTTCAGGTTATGACACGATGCACACAGAAAATTTGTTTTCAAATAGTGACGCCTTACGGCGTAATAATGACTATTTTTTAATTTTTTTTAATTTTGTGTTTAATGAGTCAACATAACATTACATAAATCCTTACATAGCTAACATTTTACACATTAGTGCCATATTGTGTTGTAGAGCACCTCTCGATGCAATAAAAGAGAATAAGTCAAACCAATACCATAAAATTATGTCAAATTACTCTAGATTTTACATGATAACTTAAACTAATAAAATATGTATTTCCATGACACAACAGTTTGATGATTAAATAGGGAGCTCTGTAACTCATGACCGACCTTTGGTGAAACCTTAATTGTGAACACAACATAGCTAGCTTGGAGGGGGATTCCCCCCTCCTCCACGTGAAGTTGCAACCTTTCAGGACCTCATTGATTCTCTCTCAAAAAAGACTCATAACAAGGAAGCGTGAGAAAAAATTGTGAAGAAGGGGGAAAATATTCCTTCAGTGGCCCTACTAACTCGTTTCAAAAGATATTCCTTGGCATTTTTAGAGTGATCAGTAGTGAGAAAGTTCATAGGAACGTGGTTGTCCCCAAGACCCATGGAACTATGGCTAGAGAAGATGTGGAAACCTCTAACGAAAGGAAATATCAAAGTCTATGCATGCATGCTTTTCTTTTTTGTTCGAGTTCAAGGAATATGTAATCTTCTAGAATGGGCTATATTTCTTTGGAGCTCGAGGTATGTATTTAAACAAATGGTCACTGTATTTTGATCCAGATGAAGACATACCAAATGTAGTCCTAGTTTGTGTCAAGCTTACTAGGTTTCCGCTCTCATGTTGGAGTGATGATTTTCTGTGTGTGATTGGAAATGGATTGGGGAAATATATGAATAGGGCTGAACCTATGGGCTTTTATTTTGCACACATAAATATTTGTGTTGAATTAGATGTTGAGAATTTTTTTCCCTCATAAATAAATCTTACACATCGGGAATGGATTCATCATCAGAGTCTTGATTATGAGAAATTTCCCTTTAAATGTAGAATATGTCATGATTATGGACACTTTGAAAGAGACTATAAAATGACTCAAGCATGAAAAGGGGTGGTTACAACAACAGGGAAAGAGGAGCAATGACAAACTTAGAGAAAGGGAGGAAATAAGGGGAAACCAACATTAAACAAACCACAGTCCACATAAGGCAGAAATGTGGCCTCATATTCAACAAACCCTTTTGAGGTTTTGCAATCCCAAGAAGAAAATGATAGGGAGGAAGAAAACCACAATAAAAGGAAAGGTGCTCCTGAAGAGGAAGCTATGAATGATGAAAGATAAGAAGGGGAAATTAAAGAACCTGATCATAATGAAGAAATGGAGCAATAAGGTAACATACAAACCCTATTTTCGGTTGAGAAAAAGGTTATCAACTCGACACCAGAGGATAATGTTGGAAACCCATCAAGCAAATCAGGGAACAAAGATGGTTGATCACCACGAAAAATAAATGAGACCAAAGGCGACACCTCAAGAACAATGAAAAGGAACAAAAATAAAACCCTAAACTGGGTTGATGATATTAGTAGTCAAGAAACAGAGAGCAATAAGAAAAAGAAAGTATGACCTTTGAAGAAAAAAATGCGAGAGTTAGAAGTAGAAAAAAAAAAAAAACTAGGAAATCAACAAGTTATCACTGAGATTCTTGGGCCATTATCATAAAAATATTAGGAAGGACAGAAGAGGGAGGAGTTAGATAAAAAAAAACCCTTGAAAAATAATTAAAATTTTATCATGGTATATATGGGGTGTGGGAAGCCCCTCAAAATCCCTATTGGTTAAATATCATAATTAGTATATCAATATCATCTCAATTTTTATCCAGTTGCCATGCATGACAATCCTAACGACATACCATGACCTCATGCACGAAAATTATAGCCATGACAAGGCATGCACACATCCACATGGACAAAAAACATTCTCAATAAATGCATATTCAACCAACATGCATTCACGACGAACACATCCCGACAACAATATCATAATATGCTACATTACAACACAACTACAATAGTGACCACCACCATGCATACACAATAAACACGTGGACCACAGGCATAAGGAACACATATGAAATTGACATGTATGCATGACAAACACATTTCACCCATCCAGTCCAAGGGGTGAACCATGCTATGATACCACTTTGTAACACCCTCCTTCCACATTTGCCCAAGCTAACCGGTCCACCAACGTAAACATGTGAAAAAGAGTTACTATGATATGATTTAATTTCCCAATTATATTTAAGGAAGTACAATTGACAACACAAGACCAATCTAACCTTCCTAATATGTTATAAGACCTTTAGGAGCCAACCAACCGTTCCAGGTGCTCAACCCCTGAGATAAATTCTTGTTTTTCTAATTCTGAGCCCCATTCACTGATAACAAGCCCTCCATGTGACTAAAACCCTCCATTCGCATGCACAATAAGGAATCCATGCGACTGCAGCCTTTTTCAAGAAGTTATTTGCCAGCAACCTGGGATTTTGAACCACTTTTTCAGGGCCAGGACTTAAGGCACTGCCCAGAACTTCATGAAACTTCTAGAAGTGATAAATAACATGATGGCAAGGCCTCTAATGCAAAACTTGAAAAAGGACCTGATATGAAAAGGCCTATCCATGACATAAATTCTTTAAAAGACATCATGAACTTGCAATCTACATGTCATATAAACACATATGAGCATAGGTACTTCATACTTATCTGAGAATTTCCAAGAAGGACTGATGTCCTCTCATAATATTTGTATTTCCATCTACTAGTTCATACATTCATTTTCAATTCAATTACCAAAAAAAACATGATGAGAGCCATGACTAATATCTATCATAAAACCATGCTTATAACCAATAGAGTAAGAATTATAGAACAACCATTAAGATCACATAATTTTTACATGTCATTTTTTCACCATGACACTTGACAGTTAAAATGGCTCTCTCGCCACCCATACACATATTTCAATGCACTCCCTTACAAGTTACACATATAAAACTCTTGAAGAAATGATGAATTTTGGGTAACAAGGCATTTTAACCTGTTTAGTATGACCTGCGCACTTTTCCTAGTCAAATTATGTGCATTCACAGTTTCTTCCATTGAAACCTGTGTAGAACTACACTCTGTCTTCCAATGTATACCGCGCACATGACTCGATGAAAAATTAAAATTAAAATTAAGTTCTAGAATCCTTATTGGGTGAATTTATCCCAACTAGAAGCTTCTTGGTCATATTTATTCAAGCCTTACCCCTCACAACATGGAGCCAAGTCCCTTTCATCAAGGAACCCTAATCCCACTATTAGTGGCTCTCATCCTTCTCTTATGGATCTCAAACCTCCTCTATTTTTCCTATAAAATGACTACATGCTAGAGGGTTAGGGGAGTTCACAAAAGGTATTCTTATGTTGTTGAATCTATATTGTGAAGTTTATCATCCAAGGAGATGGTTGGAGGCACTTGGGAAGAACCTCATGACATCAAGGTAATGGTTGTAAGGCTCTTCTTTATCTCTCAATTAATACAAATGAATCATTTTTTCCATTGTATTGTCTTACTGAAATGATGAATGATTTATGTATTCATTAATATGATATCAATTTCTAATATCCTTGATCATTAGATTAAGCGTGTTTGATTCATTATATTTCATATGTCTTTGATCTATTTTATGTTTGTGATTGCAAATCTTATTAAGCATTGAAGAGTTGCATCGGGACGAAGCGGGGATCCCCATCAAGCATTTCGCAAATAGATAAGGGTGCCATTCTCCTTCTCGTGTTCTGATGATTCAAACAAAGTAGGCTTAGGGAACGAGTTATTCAATTGTATGTTTGTTTCTAGTTTTCCCTTAGGAATATAGGGAGATCGCTTTTGTATGTTGTTCCATAGCATTTTTTCACTGTCCCTGCAATCCCTTGTCTCGTACATTGGAGGACTATTCCCGTGACCTGTGAACAGTAAAATTTCCTGAAAACACCTTGATGGCATCCTTCTGCATAAGGACAAGAATTCTCCTGAAGAACAACTCCTCTGGAAAACCCTAAAAATCCATGTTTTGGCATTGGCGCGGGTAGCCAGTTCATCCCTCGTGCCAATGGGGAAAATGCACACTAGTGGGCGCACTAGCTAGCGCTCTGTCCCTGTGTTATGCCTGCGCCAAGCCTTTTAAGGAATGTTTTTTAACAATAGAAGGCAGAAGTTTGATTCTAACAACTTCAGAATGGATCATCAAAATGAGGTTGGGTTGTTTGCCTCCGGATCTCCCTGATTAGGAAGTGGTTTTCCACCTCTCATGGAACCTTCCTAAGAGATAGGACTCTCCCCCATGATTATAGGGAGCCTAACCTCTCCTTCTCCCTCTATAAAATTTTGCCCTCTCCATTTGCTAGCTAGCTAAAAATTTGGGAAGAAAACTATAGCTGAGCGACAATTGAAAGCAGAGCTAAGGAGAACCCTGTAAGAGAGAAAGCCTTGTCTAAATTCCTGACAAGCTTTGTGAGACACACTCTGTTGGAAGCCCTGCCAAAGGAAGAACGTGACGTCGGAACTCGGTTGTAATCTTTCTTTCACATTTTAATATATGCTCAACTACGTTATTGGTTCCACTATTGTATTACTTATCTATGTAATGCAATTTAGTTCAATCCTTTCCAACTGATTGATAGTTACATGTTTGAATTATTACGTTGTATGTCGTCATTTCTTCTTTGCATGTGTACAGGTGTCCGGACGCGGTGAGCAGAAGGATTGTGATCTATCAAGCTAGGAACGGGAAGCAGCGCTTCTTCTTCGAAAATAGTAGCGTAGGACTTGAGGTAGGCTATCTATCGTAGCTCTGTCTTTTGCAACTAGGAGTCGGTATCGTAGCGTGTTTCGATTTTTGCTAGACCCACTCTAGGGCTAGTGGGATCACCTCTGTCTGTAGAGGGGATTTACCGCCTCAACAATTTGGCGTCTCTGCTAGGAATCAGTGGGAGTTAGTCCTTCCTCCATTGGGTTGTTTTTTTTTTGGCTTTTGATTGATTAGTCTGCTTTTCTAGTTCACCTTCCTTGGTGTTAATCCCCTGTTCAGCCCCTAGAAGACCAGAACCAGCCTCTATTTGTCCTTTTTTCATCTTTTTCTAGGGTAAACTGGATTGGCGTGGTTATACTCCTGACAGTCGCGCCAACTGGTGCTAGTTGCTAGTTAGGCCCCCGTGCCAACCCCTGTTTGGCACAGATTACAGCCAAACAGGTGCGCCAACCCTACTTGGTATTAGGGTTTGCCTATTCTTGGACTTTCTGAGCTTGACTTTTGGTCCTGGTTCATTTTTTATGATTGCTTGAGTGCTTTTAAGTCATTCTTGACTGTGTTTAGCCCTTTTCCTCCAGTTGTTCACCTTTTTCTATCAGTTTTGCATTCTAGCCCTAGGGCTTCTAGGTGCTTCAGTGTGTTGAGCCTCCCGTGGGAGTTTTGGGTCTTTGCTTTCCCAGTCAACTTCGTTTTTTCTTCTTTGCATTCATTTTGCTGGATTCCATTGAATCATTGCGTTAATTGAGTGATTGTCCTCTCTTTCGTTGTATTGCTCCAAGCCTAGATTACACAGTTTGTTTGAATCTCTTTCGAGATTCTTCTTCACTTTGAGGGATTTCATCATCGGTTTGAGTCTTGATTGTGTGCATTTGAATTGAGTGAAATTTTTTTGTTTCAGCTCTCTCTTTGTCATTTCTCGAATTGATGTTTTCATTAGTTTTTCATTCATTTAGTGCATTTTCTCTAATATATTGAAAAATACAAAAAACAAAATCTTTTGCATTTAGATTGGCATAGTGAAAATTGAAAGCTCTTTCACATTACTAGTGCTATATAACTCTAGAGAAAAGTTTTCTAGTTTCATTAGCTTGCATTGGAAACAGTAGTGGATGTTTTTGTGTGTTCATTTTGCTATCATTTGAAAGCTCTCAACTCTCCCGTAGATAGCTTTTCATTGAACAAAATGATATTTTGTGGCATGTAGTTTGCATCTAGAGGTTTTATGAGATCCAAAATTTGATAGGGCCTTGAAATCGAAATGCAATTGAAGATCAACTTTAAAATTTACTGAATTAACCTAAGTCAGCATTGAAACTTAACGGAACATCTAGTAGTCTAAGGTAGAGACGTGTTTCAGCGTCTTTAAGCCTAGCAGTTGTCGCTCGCCATCTGCCTACAGACGGCGCTAGTACGGACTTGTGCTCCCCGTACCGTCGTGTATATAAAGGGAGACCCCATTAGGTTGCAAATCCTTTATCTAATGAAGCCGAGTCTACCGCCTTTTACCCGTGATACACCGGACACAGCATTCGAGGAGATTACCTACACGTACATCAAGTCCTTGGTTGATTTATTTTTCATTTTTACTAAGGTGTATATGGCAGTTCACAGATATCTAGTACACCCATTTACCTAGATTACCAGAGCAGTCATTTTGATCTTTACTGACTCCTTAAACTTGAAAAGATCATCAAGCGCTTGTCCTTTCACGCTTGTTTCCAAACTGAAAGCGATAGAGTCATATTTTACTTTTTTCTAGACTCTTAAAACATAAAACAGTAAAATTTCCAATTTCAATGTGGTAAAATTAATCACCTACGATCACACACCCATTTAGAGATTGATTTTTCGGCGTGTTTTTGTTTGCCTTGGTTTGCCCGTGCATCTTTGTTTTTTATCTCTTCCTATTTTTTGCTATAGTCACAGTTGCAGAACCATCAGTTTCTTCTACTGGTAGTCCTTATACAGACGATTCATCAGAGGTCTCTCAGTCCTCTGCTGAGTATCAGCAGCCTGTTGTATCTGAGTTTCCCAACAGGGGACCGGTTATATCTGAACTTCCCTTTGGAGGACCAGTTGAGTTCAATTGGCCCTTGTCCAACGCTTGGTTTGGATTTGGAGTAGGGGAACACTTCCCTCCTCTTACATTGGGATCACCCTTTTTGGTTTTTGTCATACCTCCTAGTCCCTGTCGTCTTTTAGAAGATCTTACGGCAGGGTCAGATATGGACTCATCGAGTCCTTCTCCTAGTGAGGGAATTCCTACTTCTGGTGAAAATTACCAGTTTTTTCCCGAAGACATCCTCGAACCTTTTGTTATGTCTTCACCTGGTCCAACGCTCCCAGCTGGATATAGGCCTTTAATTCAGGTCATGGCCGCTATTGTCTCTATGGGAATATCGACTCCGTCCACGAATCCGACCATTCCCTCGTTAGGGATGTCGCCATCGACACCTCCCACGGCATCTCCTTTTATCACATCAACACATGTTAGACCTACTGTCTGCATGGTTGTGTCTACTCCTGTTATCACTACTCAGTCAACTAGGACCTCGTCAGTTCCTGAAGATGTTTATATAGCTTCTGCCATTACATAGATCATTTCTCCCGAAGAGTACCGGGTGTCTTTACAGTCGTCGATCTCCGAGGTTGGTCAGTCCTCTCAGGATCTTAATCGTCCTTAATTTTCCCATTATGGAGTAGATGGTGCCTCGATTTACGTATTTCCATATCAATATGATGAGCAAGGCAACCCCCTTCATTTTCCTGCTCAGGAGGCTTATCAGTATATTAATGGTTTTCTATCTACCCAGCCTGGGCAACCTTATAATCAACAAGGGAAACCCTTTAAGGGACAACCTTTGTTTCATCAAGGATATGCTTCTGGCCCACAAGGACAACCCTTCCAGGGACAACCTTCGGCCCAACCAGGGTATGCGTAAGACCCACAAGGACAACCCTTATAGGTACAACCTTCGTTCCAGTAGGGATTACTTTATGGCCCGCAAGGGCAGTCTTAAAATCCTCAAGGTCAACCTCTGCAGCCTCACCCTGTGGTCCAATCAGGGCAACCTCAAGGATCAGAAGGGCAACCAGAGTATCAACCTGGACCACCATTCGGTCCTGGCAGGCAAACCCATCCTTCTCAACCTTTGGTGCAACCTCAGCAGCCTCATTTTTCGATTGGTCAAAATGTTGCACAGCCTGGGCCATCTTATGGTCCTGTCACAAGTCAACCTGGTTATCAGGCACAACCTGGCCCACTCTCG
The DNA here is from genome assembly GCA_034641835.2 of Pinus albicaulis. Taxonomy (NCBI): domain Eukaryota; kingdom Viridiplantae; phylum Streptophyta; class Pinopsida; order Pinales; family Pinaceae; genus Pinus; species Pinus albicaulis. Next base: position 588,985,089 of record CM076583.1, on the reverse strand, counting down.
CCATCAGGCCAACCTGCTCAACCAAGGCAACCTGGTGTCCCTCATAAACCAAGTCAACCTGTTCAACCAAGGCAACCTGCACAACCAGGTCAACCTGTTCAACCAGGACAACCTGCACAGCCTGTCAACCCTGCTCAGTATCCGATCTATTCTATGCCACAGCCGAATCCACTTGTGCACCCAACTTATCCGACTTAGTAGGGCCCCACTTACCAGCAGCCTGTTCGACCCCAAGGTGGCTATTACCTTCAAGGTCAGTCTTGACCGGTTTACAACCCACCCCAAGGTTCTGGTTATTTCCCTCAACAGCCCGACTATACTTATACTCCGCAGTACAATCTGTACACTGCTCAATCGAGGCCCATGTATAATCAGAATCAGTACCCTGGTTATCAACCCCCGTACACTGGTTATCGGCCACCATATCAACCTCATTATCCGGCTTATACCCCCTATGGTCAGAATCCTCCAGGACAGAACCAATGGGGGCAGAGTTATGCTCAACCAGGATGGAGACAAAAATAGTCCCTATCGGGACCCGGAATACCTTTTAACCCTCAATTACATTTTTTCGATACACATTGAGTTACCAAACGCGTCCAAATTCGACCAATGATCCGATTCTTCATAATCCATATTGGCCTCCGAAGCCACGAAGGTGCTCGGTGATTGTCCTAAGTTTGAGGGAAAATCTAGAGAAGACCCCCAAGCACATGTCATGATATACCAATTGTAGAATTCTTCGAATTTTTTGATAGATGACTCGATTCGTCTACATATTTTCTAGCGCACTCTTACCGGTGCTGCTGCTAAATGGTACATAGAACTACCCCGTGGTATTTCTCAAGATTTTAATACTCTAGCCATGGCATTCCTGACACATTTCCAGTTACCGATTTGTTATGAAGCCGGGACACATCTCATTAGCGCGTCGCTAAATGGCATAGAATCGCCCCGTGGTATTTCCGGGCCGCACTTACCCAAGACTCTGCGAAATGGCATATAGAACCGCCCCGTGGTATTTTTCAAGATTTTAATACTCTATCCATGGCATTCCCGACGATTTCCAAGCTACCGTTCGTTACGAAGCCGAGACGCATCTCTCGACATCTCTAAATCCTGACATCTATGAAACAGGACAAAGCCACTCATATTTCAGATCACATTCATGAGTGGAGACGTCATCATCTTCTGATCAAGTTTGACATTCCTGATCAGCTTCTAACTCATTGGTTCACTACCTCCTTTGTCAACAAGATTGCACAGGACATTGCTATGGGGGCATGTGTAACCGAGGAACAAGCCATCGCTCCTGCCCAGTACCTCGATTTAGTGTACTCTCAGTTCGACATGTTATATGATATCTTGACTGATGCCCCATGGCCAGGGACCTATAAAGCACCACCTACCCTATCGATTGACGGTGTTATTGGTTCCGTCTCTCAGACTTCTCGTAAGTCTTATAATGGGAAGGAGAAATCAAATTCTTCCAAAATTTCTCATTTCCTCGTACTTACCTCTTGCATTCTCGCAGACCGCAGGGTCAACCTCGTTCTGTGCCAATCCTGGCGACAAGACTTCTCAGCCCCCTATAAATTTTTGACAAGTAAACAGGGAGCTAAATTGTTGTTGAGCCTTCAAGGAATGCATTTCCCCTAAAAACACATCATCCTTGAAGCCTCCTTGTGCCTTTTTCCTTTGATAAAATCCCCTCTACTGATTTCCATTATAAAGCCTCTCTATTTGCGAAGAAATGCCCAAAGGCCTCCTTTTCCCTCTTATTTCGTTACCCCTGAGCCTTTTTTTTCGTCCTCTTGCTTCTCCCTTCTAAATTCCTCACTTACCTTTCAAATCCTCCCAAATCCCCTTCATATTCTTCCCTTACCCTTTGTTTGGCCAATTTCCCCTTTTTCCCTTTATCGTTCCCCTTCCCAACCTTTAAATTGCATTAAAAATGGGCAAAAACCCACTTTGCCACATTATAATAGGGCTTAGCCCCTTTTCCGCTAACCCCAACCACTTCCCCGACCATACCCCTTGGAACCTTATAATAAACAAATATCAACGTTTATTATAAAGCCTCCGCCCCTTAACCACTTCCCCTTTCCATGACCCCGTGAAACCTTATTATAAAGTTTGATGTTAATATATGTCCCCGCCGCATTACAATCACAATTGCAAACTCCCGTCAATCGCATGTTCTATTGTGAATGCTCCGATCACTCATTGCAGATATTTGCGATGCGATTGATCGATCGCAAATCCGCCCGATCGCATAATCGCAAATCCATTTCTCCGATTACCCGATCACTCTGACCTCCAATCCTTCCAATCGCATCGCATGTCCCCCCCATTGCTTTAACCTCCGATCCATCCAATTACACCATCACTCTGATTGACCCGATCGCTCTGATTGCACTCCCCGCCGGTCGCTTTCCCCTCCGATTGATCGCATCGCATGTTTTCCCTATTGCGATTGCGATTAGTTCGCACTCCCGATCTCTGATTGCAATTGGACTTGTCGGGCCCACCGTAATACACCTCCGTCGTTCATATAATAAAGGGGTTTTCCCTTTGTAAATCGGAAATTCGTATTATTCTCAGTTTTACAAAGGGTTTGCCCCAATCGCATCGGAAGTTTTGTTTTATCATTCCATCCCGCTCCCGACTCCGATTTCCGATTGTGATTCGTACCCCTGGCCCCACCATTTCGAATCCATTTCATATGTTTTGGCCATTTCCCTTTGTATTCCGGCCAAAGGCTAAACCTTAGTGTTTGGCACTAAAAAACGTTCTTCCGCCACCTCTCCATTATTCCCGTTGTTCTGGATTGCTCCACCACCGCTTCCACAGGCCTCTGAAGCATTTCCTCTGCCACCACTACCCGGGTCTGTAACAAGTTTATTTTATTGTGCAGATAGCATAGAGAGGCCATTTCAGCATTTTCGACGGATCAATAGAAGAGATTCAAAGGGGTTTAATGCTTGTTATTGATGTAATTATGGTTTAACCCTGCATTCAAGGACTCAAAGCACAGTTTGAAGACTGAAACACGCAAAGGGTCATATCCGCGTTTTAATATCTGCAGAACGCATTCCTCTAGGATGGAATTTTACCTACAGCATTCCTCATACCTCCTCGGGCCCTGAAACAAGCCACTACACCGGCGTGCTTATTTATGACTGCCGCCCAAATAGCTATGGAGGTATGGAGCGGCTTAAAAACTTTTCCACCTGGGCCACCAATTCCATAAGGTAGCGCGTAGGGCCTTAAGGCCTTAAAAGACTCCGTGAGGAAAAAGCAGAGGTCAATCTTGCCCGACAGACCCCCAAAGCGTCTACAGTACACACAAGAATGCGCATTGCCATTATATGCGCATGGGCGTGAACACTTCCGCCATTCTGCCTTAAGGAAACAAATTTAATGTTCATCTACTCCCCGTTTATTATTCATTCTCCATAATTAATCCCCGAGAACAGATTGTAAAGGTTGGCTTCGTTGGGTCGTTGTTGTCCGGTGTCAAGCATCGGTTATGTGCCATGGGAATTACTTGGACCGGCGAGGAACAATGGAGAGGGAGTAGCAGAAAGGGCCAGGATGTAATAGGCTGGGAGGAGAAAGTCTGGAATGTATTAGCCATTGAGCTCAGATGTATGTGATTGTTTTTGCATCATTAATCAAGCACATTTCACAGGATCCTGGTCTATTACTATTGGTGATGTTTTTCTTACTTTGTTATTACATTTCATGCTGTTCATTGTTCTACTGGCTTGCATCAGAAATATAACATAGGATTTAACCTTGTTAGGTACCCTATGTTGCTACTCTCCTTGCCTTTGATGTTTTCTACTAATTGTGAATCTAAGAGTGAATTCAGTTAATTTAACCAGTGTAGTGGTTCCATATGTTGCTAGCTGATGTATGAATTATGGAGTTTGTTGCTTGGATGTTTCCTGCTGGTGTCAAAGCATTGAAGGTTCAAAGTCCTTCTCTGATCTACAGACCCTGGCTATGTTAACTTATCTCTATTTCTTTCCCTTGGAGCATGCTAAATCTGACCTGGAGTTAAATGATCTCTGGTCCGATCTATAAGATGCCCCTTTGTCCCTTCTTTGGAAGCTACCTTAGAGTATGTCCAAGCAGGTCTAGAGTTAAATGACCTCTTTCCTGATCTATAGACAGAAATTGGGTTGTTTTCCTTCTTTCACCTTCTTTCCTTAATGTTCCATTCCACCATCTATCTGAAAGATCCTTTAGCATAGATGGCTTGACCTTTGAAAGCCTTGGCTAGTTGTTGCAAGTAATTCTCCTTTCATGACTCCATAGCCCAATGGATGCCACTTTCTTGACCTACCCTCTTTGCTGAAGCATCCTGTTGTTTTGTTCCTTTCCTCCCATTACTTTCTCAGTCTATGATCTCATGACCAACCCAGCACCCAACCAACCAAATCACTTTAAAACCCCCATTTGTGCTTCATAACTAGCCTAACATCTCATATTGAGCTTCAAAGACATATTATTATTTGTTTTATTGGAGAGATCCCTCTCCGAGTCCAGGAGGGCTAGATCCTAGGGCCCCAAAGCGGTTCTGATGTTGTCTCATCTTTTGGTCTTGCCAACTGGCCAAAACATGGGAACCCCAAGACTTCCAAAGGGAAGAATAAGGGAAAAGGCAAAGCC
>CM076583.1:588927039-588980309 GCA_034641835.2 Pinus albicaulis | reverse complement strand
ACCCCTCCTAAGGGGGAATACATGCGTAGCTTAATGTATATGGCTCAAAGAGAGACTCGCAACCTTAGGAGAAAGGGAGCGACGCGTCGCATGAAGAGAGAATGCACGCAGGATTCGCCGAAACCCTAGAACCAGAGAGCCAAACCGTGGAAACACACCCGCATCAGCTATCATAATGTGGCTATTTTTTTTAAGGGACTAATGGATAAGGATTAAAAACTAAAGATATATTTTATTAATATGATTTGGCCATTGAAATGGAATTAAATGAGTCTAAATCGATATTACTCCAACTCTTCTAGAAAATTAGAGTTTGGAATTTTCAAGGTCATGCCCATTTCAATAGTAGAATATAAGTGTTGTTATTATGTGTTTAGGTTTCTCCCTCAAGGCCAATCATTACAAGAAAGTTAAATGGTGATATTTTGTATCCAATGTTGAAAATAAAATTAGCTTCGGGTGCAATTGTTGACTCTCAAGAGGAGGGTGTTTAGTGCTTGTAAAATCAGTTCTTAAGGACATTATGATCGTATAGAATGTCATTGCACATGTTCCTAAAGGTATTCTTAAGAAAATTGAAATATTTTTCTTTAATTTCTTGTGGAAATCATCCGGTGACTATAAGGGTGTCCATTGGGCTAGGTGGTTGAAGCTCGTTAAACACAAAGCTTTGGGGAAATGAGGGTTGAAGAACATGCACCACTTTTATCTCTCCCTAGTAGTGAAATCACTTTGGAATTCGCTTACAAAGGAAAACCTTTAGAGTGGGATTTTGAGGAAAAAATGCATAACACCCATCTCTTGGTCAAACTTGATTTGGAAATCACACAAGCCTATAAAGCATGTGTCAAACCTATGGAAGGAACTCTCTGTTTCCTTCCTTGTTATTTGACCTTATTTGGCATGTTGTGTGAGTAACAGCATCAAGTTTGTGTTGGAGTGTATGTTTTCATCAATTTCAATGGGAATAATTTCCTACCCAAGGATATAGTCAACTTCATGCGAGATTTTGGAAGGCCAAACCTCAAATTGGTCAATTATCCTAAAGAAACCTCAGTATGGAGAAAATAATGGAATATTATAGAAAATATTTGATTAGAAGGTGACTATGCAATATTTTAGGAAATTTACAATTATAAGCTTCATATAGGAAACATAAGGTTAAGTGATCAAATTGAAAAACTTATTTGGAGCTTATCAACCTTTGGAGTAGGATTCCAAGGAGAAAACACATAGCACCCTACTCCTGGATTAACTGGATTAGAAAATAAAATAAGCCTATCTATAATGTGTTGTACCAAAGGAAGGTATTGTCCCTTTCCTTCCTATTAATTGGACTCTATTTGTCTTATTGTGTGGGTAATGGGCCTCAAATTTCTATCAAAGTGGATGTTATCATAGGTTACAGAGAGGCACATCCTTAGCTTGGTCAATGAGACTGAGAAAAAATTTTATGGAGACAAGGGTGGAAGAGTTCAATAGATATTGGCTTAAAAGGCGATTATGAAATGTTTTTCAGGAATTTATGTTTTTGAGCTTCAAAGGGGACACATAAGGTTAAGTGGTCAAACTAACAAGCTTATTTGTAGCTACAACAAAAAAAAATCATACTACACAACAAAACTAGAGTAAAATGCATTGTTTGGAAGAGGCGGAGATGTCAAGTTGTGGTAGGAAGCCCTTTGGAATGTCAAGGAAGTGCTAAAGGAAAATTTCTTGATGTGGCTCACTATGTCAAACACAGTTTTGACTTGGGACCAACTCCTAACAAGGGGAAAGTGGCCCCTAACAACTGTCCTATTTTCCTCAACCTAGAAGAAACAAATACTCATATTTTTCTATCATATTCTTACTCCTTATAGGTTTGGAAAGAAATCGAATAAACTCTTAGTTTCCTACACTTGTGGAATAAATATACACTCCTGGTTCACTAGATTAGAGTTGGCTACCTTCCAAATAGTCGCCTCTCTTACTTTATGGGGGATTTGGCTGGTGAAAAATGCTTCCTTGTTTAATAACTCCCTATCTTTTGCATTCAAGGTAACGACACATGTATTGGTTTTAATTCATTTTTTAAAATATTTTCCAAAATAATTATGGAAAAGGGTGATGGGTGACTTGCAGTAGATACCTCCAAGCCTTGGTGCCACTTTGATGGGGCCTAAAATGGGAAATAAAGGATTGCTGACATTGGTTTTATTTTTTATCTTAATGAATCCGATCATTTCCATTTCAAGGAAAATCTAAGTTGTGGAACCAATAATTAGGGAGAAATAATGGCTCTCTTCTATTTGTTGAAATTTGTTTTGGAAAAGGGACAAATTTGCTTGCATGTTTTTGGAGACTCCTTGATTGTCATTTAGTGGATGCATGGATAGTTGTGAATTCAAAATATTGGGTTTTAGGAATTATCAAGAAAAATCAACCATGGTTTATCTTTTCCGGGACATCCATTTTTTCCATATTTATAGAGAACTCAATCAAGTGGCATAACATCTTTCAAAATCAAGGTTGAACCTTTTGGAAAATCACTTTGTGTTCTCTAATTTCACATAGATACTCTAAACAATTTTTAGCTTTTATATACTAGTAAGAAAACACAATTTTTTTTTTTTACGTAAACTAGGATACATTATTAAGAGGCGCCAAAAATGTAAAGAAATTGCGAGCAATTACATTACTACTCAACAGATGCAGAGTTTGAGGTCTATTGAGACAGAAATACTTGATGCAGGGACTGAGGTCGCCCAACAGGAGGTTTCTGTTAACAATGTTTCCTTGGACGGATGGAACGCTGGAAAAGGCATCGGATAGAGAAACCCTGAGAATGCCGGAAGGACCATGGTTGAACGCTGGATTTTGTGTAGAGTAGGCAACTTGATTTCCCTTCGTGTCAGCAGGCAGGCCCATAATATGGCAGTTCAGGAGGCCGTGAGGAGTTCCCTCCCTTTTTTTTCCTGTATATCCACTATGAAAAGATGACAGAGCAGGATTGCTTCTACCACTGAAGCTGAAGATGATCGCCCAACAACCTCTCATCAGTATGAAAATAGTAACAGCAGGGAAAGCAGTGAGAGGACACAGGTCGAGAATTTGGGGATAATGGTCAGGCTGCTTCTTAAAAGAAGGAACCAAGTTCATTAGCAATTGGTCGTTCAAAATGAATATGAATCGGATTAGACAGGGAGTAAGATGGACGGGGCTTGGAAACAGAGGAGAACCCAGCGGGGGAGAGGCCCAAAATCATAGGTCTTATGGGATATTGCAGATTGAGTCAGCATGATTAACCGAAAGAGATCTTTTACTGCGAAGAGAGCCTAGATTGGCTTCCTTGTCCGCCTGGGAATTTAACTTCCTGGGGATATGAAAGAATGAGATATTGTGGAATTTTGGCAATATAAGCCTGATTTTCCTGAGGATGGTGGATAATTGGAGCTGAGAAGGATTCTTTTGGGTGTTCAATGCCTGGATAATGAGCCTGGAGTCCCCGAAGACAGATATGGAGAGGAAGTTACCTTTAATCGCTTGATTTAGACCCTGCCACAGAGCAAGAGCCTCAGCTCTGTTATTAGTTTCCTTTCCCAGACCCCAAGCAAAACGAAGCACAGATGAACCATCAGGACCCAAGAGAACCCCTCCACCTCCTGCGATACCAGGGTTGCCTTTAGAGGTCCCGTCAAAGAAAAGACAATGTTCATTCAGAGCCGACCTCCACTTAATGACCTCCTGCTCGTCCAGTCGAATTTCCAAGTTGGAGTGGGCAATATCAGGAGGAATGAACCAATCCTTATGATTTGGGATCAGCCCTTTCAACCAGAGATCCTCCTCACTGTCCAGCACTTTTCCATTCTTTATGGCAGTATTGGCTTCTAGAGCTTCCCACAAAAAAGCTTTGACTTTAATGATGACTCTAGTCAGATTGCAGCTTTCATTCCTGAATAATCTGTTGTTCCTCTCCAGCCACAGCTTCTAGCAAACAAATTTGGGAATCCACATCCAACAAGTCTTGAGAAGGTGTTTTTTGGAGAGACCGAACGGAGATAAATTGACCCAGTTTTGAGTAAGATTTGGGATGTTCCCTGGGAGCTCTATTTTGTCAGAATCTAGCCTCAAGACACCCTTCCAGACTTCTTGAGCAAAAGGGCAAGTTAAGAACATATGATCAGCAGTTTCTTCATCCAACAAACAAAGGGTGCACCTGGAAGGTCCTTCCATACCACGCCTACGGAGATTATCTCTAGTGAGGATGCTATTGTGTGCTAACGTCCAACAGAAGAAATCAACTTTGGGGAGAGAGGGGAATGCCCAAATAAATTTCCATTGAGCAGGATCCGGAGGGACATTCAGAATGGCCATCAAACTTTTGTAACCTTCAGAAGCTGAATACGATCCTGAGAGTGATCCCCACCCTCGTTTGTCCTTAGCAGAAGCTCTTAAAGGGGATTTCCCTTGGAGTCTATCCAGAAGAACCGAGGCTTCACCCTCCAGCCATTGTGGAATCTCCCCCAGGTGCCAGCTGTTCCATGGACAAGGTGCATCCTTCGTCCAAATGGAGATGTCCCAGAGGGTATTTAAATTGCGGGCCTGAAGCCAGGCTTTGATATTGGCGAGATCTTCCATCTGATTCAAAGGTTGATCACCAAGAATTGGATCGTCCTAGATTCTTATTTTTTGCCCATTACCTGGGATCCAGAACAGATTATGGCTGAAGTGCTCCAAGGCTTTGAGACAGAGTTTAAAAATAGGAGAACCTTTGGAGGTTCTAGGAAGCTGGTCCAAGCATCTTAGGCGTTTCCCATGAAAATATTTTTTCCACAGGACCTTCTTGCTCCAACTTAAATTTCCAGAGACAATGTTCCATAGCAGCTTGGATCCCAAAGCCAGATTTTGGGTAGCCAGATCGCGCATTTGGAGACCTCCTTCCATAAGTGGATTTTTAATAGTATCGCACTTTACTAGGTGAAGCCTTCTTTCATTATTTTTTCCTCCTTCCCACAGAAAACGCCTCAGAAGAGCTTCCATTTTGCTTATGAAGGTTTTAGGGGCAAGGAGGATGGAATGCTGATATAACGGCAGACTTGAGAGAACAGCTTTCATCAGAATGACCTTTCCAGCGTTATTCAACCATGAGGCTCCCCAAGCTTGGATTCTGAGTTTAATCTTGTCCAGCAGGGGTATCCAGTGGGCTACTTTAGGAATGGCCTTGAAGATTGGAATCCCCAAATATTTAAAAGAGTCCTAGGCCCAGGACCCTTCCATATCTAGTAAGCTTGCAATTTCTGATAATTCCTTGACCGAGCAGTTCCAGCCATAGATTGTGCTTTTTAGGTAGTTGATCTTGTTGCCCGAGACCTCTCTATAAATGTCCAGCTCCTTCTTGAAGGATCTTGCAGAGTTTATGATTTCCCCACCAAGCAATAAAGTGTCATCAGCAAATTGGGTGTGGTTTATGTCTTTGACATCGTGCCATACGAAGGTCAAAAAGAGAGTAAGAAACACAATTTACTTACTGCCAACAACACTATTTATGTTGTTATGTATATTTTTGCCACACTAACTTTCATCCGGGAATATTTTTGAACTTGTGTGTATGCACCTAAGTATTGAAATTTAAAAATTATGTTTTTCCTTGGAAAAAATGAATTGATATTTTTTCCCTTAGGAAATAATAATAAGTATATTTGAGATGAAATAAAACTACATATTGTGTATGATTAAACTATTTGAGAAGATCATGAAGATTCATCTTCTTTTCACAATCATAAAATGAGGCATGTAATAATTTTTCAAAATGAACCTCTAATATATTCATATAACTTCATCAAAAAAAATATATTGCCTTAATCCTTGATGATCATTTTTTACAATAATTGAAAAGTAAAAAAATCATTTCTAAAAGGCTAAGAGTTTTCTTCTTGACAAACATTTTGTGTTCATAACTAAATAAAAGTGTAAACTAGAAAGAAAAACTCCTTCATGAAATACATGATTAGAAGAATAATCGTGTGACTTACAATCTCACATTATGCTAGGATCATGCCTCTTGTATTTATTAATATCTTCCAAATTAACTTTGATACTTCCTCACATTCCATTACTACCAAAGTATCATCAACTAACTATATACCCTCTTTTGATAATCAATCAACTTCAAAATTGATTTTTTGTATACATGAAAGAAGGAATCTTGTTAAAAAGTGGCGTACCATTTTAAACTTTCCATTCATCTAATTAGTAACCACCAAAAAATCTCAAAGGACCTAAATATTGTTCACACCATTCTCTACTAACAATTATGAATAATAACTTTAAAGCCATGAGTTTAACATAATTGTTTGAACCTTCTCTTAAACCTACATGAAATATTATGGAATGAGTTTCACAGACAAATTTCATGCCTCCTACCCCACAAACAATTTCAATTCCTTTAGTGGTGGTAGGAGAGGGGGGCAAGGGGCATAGGTTTATCTTTATCCCAAAGAGGTAAAGTGTATTCATACATGTGGAGCCTTGGGATAAGTTCCTGCAATGCGACAAAAGCCTATGCTCTCCCTCAGGGAATAAAATTGGCATCTCTCCACAAGGTTCCAAAATTTGTAGTGATGGTGTACTATGTTTCAATCATGAGAGCACTTTTATTTAATGACTTCTCCAAATACTATCTCTTGGATTCCACTATGGAGAGAATTATATATGCAAAAAGCACCATCCCTTCCCTTTCTTACTTCCAAATTTGTAGGCTTCCAAATATGGAAGCAGATGTACTCGCCAATCACAGTAGTAAGGAAAAGGAAGGAAATATTAATTAATTCCATAGATCATGCCCAAATTATTCTTTAATTTCCCTTTGTCTTTCCTTAATGGACCTAAAACATATTGAATTCATTCTTATTAAATGGAATCAAATCTCATAATAATCGAAGGGGGGTTAATTAACCACATCCATCGCCTTATCCTTCTCCCTCCTTCCACCTCCTATGCTTATTATTTCACTTTAATAATGCATTGTGATGCATTTGGGATCTTTTCCATGGATCTAGTCCTTACTCCTACGTTGGATTTCAAATCGTGATCACTTCTCTCAAGATTAGCCACCATACATACATTTTCAATGTCTAGAACTCTTTCTCCCTCAGAGCCTACCTTTCTCTACTACCTAAGGATGGTTCTTCCTTATTTGTGTGCTCATTGTTAATTGTTTGTTCTCCGTGTCACCACCGTACTTAGTCCTACCCTTCTCTTCAAGTTCTTGATTTGGCTTAGAGGCATTTTCTATGGAATTGGAACCACTAATATCTCTCAGGACTCAAACTCCAATACAAGTTGCAAATTCCCCAAGTGTTTATTAGCATAAAATATGATTTAAGAAGACTGGATCACCCCTAACAAGAATTTTTATTTGATGTAGTTCTTCCAAATCAATCACGAAGAGCAATTTTGGGTCAACATTTCAAACCAATTAATGTGGTTCATCATCAGGACAAAAAGATGATATTTTTTATCCAACTAAAGGAATAAATAATATAGAGGTGTAAGAGAAAGGTGCAAAAAACATCAAGAGTCAAACCAACATAGGTCAAAAATAAAAATGGGACGTTAGAGAAAGTCAAGATCCAGGAAACACTACCTCCTAAAAATAATGGTATAATAAATTTATTTATTAATAAATAAACCCTAAAATAATAAACTAAGCCATAATGTAGAAAAAGTTATCAATCTATTATCATAAGAAATATATCTAATCTATTATATTAATAGTTATAAATAAAACATAAAGAATATATTAATAATATAATACATTTAATCCATAATTATGATATAACCATGAGAATTTTCATGGTTATATCATAATTATTAATTAAATATAATATATCTTAGTACAAATATCAATTTAGATTGAATTTTTTTTTAAAACAATTTAAAAAAAAAAAAAAATTGACAAACCAAGACATAACAAAAGAGGTCAATTGAGACAACAAAAAAATACAAAAATAAAAGGAAGAAATGGGAAACCATAACAATATTAAAACAAACAAAAAATATTTTGAAGCAAGTGTAGGAATCTAGTTCTTGCTTATCTTCTAACCATCAGCCCCATTAATATTGATCACTCGCCTATTTTTCAATTTCAATGGCTTCCCTAAACTTCCTATGATGGAAGCGATCAATCTTGGCAATGACCTTGGACTCCTCAACGCATATCTGGTGCTTATTTTTCTTGTCATGCTCGGCTAAAGTTGAAGAGTGAGACCGATTTTGTTTGGTGTTGGTCGTGTGCTCCTGAAGTATCTATTGAATGGCTCAGTTGGTCTCTGTCATGTATGGCATTCCACATTATCATAGGATTAAGTAAACACATTTCATGTTTGCATGGTCCACAATGTATTTTACAGATCTAAGGGAGCTATGAATGGTGTTAATAATTTTTCTCCAACCAATAGGAACTTAAAAGATAGTTCCCTTCATCCTCTCATGGATTATTCATAATTGAGAGATTTTCAAATCATATTGAGGATCTTGAAATCCAATTGGAGGAACTCAAAGATAATACTAATCCAGGCTAGTATTCATGATCTCATTGGCGTACCAATATCATTGAATGTTAATCTTGGAAGACCACATTAGTAATCTCTAACTCTAATTAGGGTAGAAAACCACCTAGAAAAAATGTTCCTTGTCCTTTGGACTTCATCCTCACAATTCCAACTATAATTCTTAGTTGAATCACGTTAAAAACATGATCTATCGACACCATTTGACTCTAGATGTGCCACTCCAACACAAAAGGCACAACCATGACTCAATGCACTTTATGAATAAGGAAGTTGATGAGTCATACTTCTCCTTTGTCTTTTTTATCAATATACTTTGAAGTATGTCTGTTGTTAGGACCTTTTTGCAAAATTTATGCATATAAGCACCCAAAAATATAAGGAACTAAAAAGTTCCTTCTCTAGAATTAATAGGACGAATATTTGATTATAATTTTACCCTCATATTAAGGTAGAAAGTCTCATTTTTTTTCCTCAACAATGATTTATCATTATATTTTTTATATTAATACAAATATTTTCTAGTTCTTTAAAAAAACAACTTGAATTCCTTAATTAGTACCACGAAATTGTCCTCATGCTCTTATCAATAGGTTCATGAAACAATTGTTTGGAGTTTGAATATTTATGGTTTACTTAAATCTTTCAGATAACGTTATTGTTTGAGGTGCAAGTTGAAAAGGGAGAATGAATATGTCTTCAATGATATATGCATTTCTGGTAATCCATATTCCCCAATACACAAACAAAGGGAATGCATTATACTCCTTTACACCTTTGTTTCGCTTACTAGTTTTTAAAAGTTTATGCAATAGTATCCCCATGATAGTTACCTCTTACTACTACAATAAATGCCATATCCATCCATACCATATAGGTATATGAAGATGATTTATGTTTTTAAAGTCCATCTTACACAATAACTTCTACCAATCACTTAGTAATTTAGTTTCTTAAAACTTTTCACATTAAATATTTGTTCATAATGACCAATCACATGAATACCCTCATTTTCAAGGGTTTGTTTATCTTCTGTAAATACTTCCATTGCCATGGATCTTTCCCTTGAGTATCATTAATGAACATTTATTTATACCCTAACTTGTTAATATAATCTCCCAATGCTTGGTTCTTGGGCCAAACCAACTCACCTTGAACATATCTAAGTTTAGAATGGTTAATATTTAACTTTTATACATATCCCCCCCACTACTCACCTTCCATTCTTTCCAATTGTAAAACATTTATGTGTCTCCATATTTTATTCCAATTTTTTATGAGTTTTAGAAGTTGCTTGGGATAAATTAAATACTCCCCTCCCTTGGAAAGAGGTAAGTAAGGTTTCAGTTTTATATCATTTGTGTTCATCTCTAGACTATAGACACAAATTTTGTGTATGGTCCTATGAGGCCTACTAATCCACTCTTCAATATGTAAGGTTATATGTATTTCTAAATTTTGATTTGCTTGTAGAATCATCCCTTCAAAGTAATTCTCCGTAATCTCTTGGAAGCCAAAGCCTTTCCAAAATGGTGTATGTTTTTTAGTCCCCATCCCCTTACATCCATCGCTTCTACTATATTATGCCAATTAACTAATGGGGCCTTCTTTTTATCTTTTTCTAGTGCATAAAACATTGAAACATTTCTTCCTTATTTTTCCTAGAACTCTTTTATGTATATTGGTAATGTTGAAATCTAGAGGACGAAAAATGAGAAGCACAAGGGTTCTATAATTTTATCATGCAAGTTGCACCACTGTTGAGTTTTGGTTCATCTCTGGTGCTCATGGCAGCCAATGGCTCGGGGATTGCATGCTCTATTTGTTTTTTTTCATTGGATTGGTAGATTTCATCTTCATATGGAGGTGTCTCGACTAAAGTTTTGTTGCAGTGCTTCATTGGTCCCTGAAGAGACATGTGGTCTTGGCTCTACGGATGTTTACTTTTTCATGGACCTTCCCCTGTCTAATATTTGTATGAAAAGTGCAGACAAATGTCCAAACTATTTTTATGAAGGTTCTCTCATGCTTTTGATGGGGTCGTGGAGGGCGCAGATGATAAGTTCGTTTTTTGTTTGTTTGTCTCCTATTTATTTATTTATTTATTTATGTATGTTTTGTCTATTATGTTGAGCGTAACGTATTGGAGAGGGTTTTAGCACTTAGGGATGTTGCCTCCACACTTTTTTCAAGCTCTATATAGACTAAAGTTCATATTGAGACTAAAAACATTCCCTTACAAATATTCATAAAAAAACTTAAATCGAAAGTTCACACTCCTTTGGATTAAGGAAATAGACCTGATACAAAATCTAAAACAAACTATTCAAAACAATTTGGGAATTCATGCATCTTCTCATTGTTTTATTTTTGAAGGGAAAATGCTACAAAACCCATTCCAGATGAATGACTATGGTACCTTGAGGAATGTTACGATTATATTAAGTCTAAGGTTGAGAGGTGGAACTTCAGGTTCTATTCATCCCAAAGGAACTGTCTCTTTCAAGGATGCAATGAAGTGAAAGGCCTCCAAACCTCCTGAAAAAATCCAAAATATTCCATATCCCTATATTGTAGAGCAAATGGAACATGTTCCAGTCATGGAAGTAAACGTCCCATAGATAAACTCTCTCCTTGCTACTCAACAATCAAAGGCTATTATTTTCAAATTCAACGTATTTTGGCCAAAATATGATGCATTATATCAGTGGATTTTTTCCACTTAGACATCCAACTACGACCCTTATTTGTGTTCAAAAGGTTTTTTCATTATTCAAATTGATACACAAAAAGACATGAAGTTTGTCTTGAATGAAGGGCCATGGTTCTGGGGTAGAGAAAGGTTGTTTGTCACTACATGGTTCCCATAATTTGATGCTACAAACATTATGGCTGATGGGCCTCTAAATTATAAATAAATTAAGGCCCATCTAACCTTTCTTAGGCCAATCTACCTTACTTATGCACATAAAATATATATTAAATCTCTCCTTCTGCACTTAATAATGTTTTCTTATTCTTTAATATGTTCTTAGGAAGGTTTAAAGGTAATTGCATATTTGTGACTAATATTGGTTATTTTTGTAGAATATTGTGAGAATATTGGGCAGATTACGCAGATTTGGAGAAGGAGATAATTTAGGGACTTGCTCCCTACCACTGAAAGATCAAGGTTGAAGAATAAATGAGCATAATATCAGGAAATTATTGAGAAATCTTGGAGAGATTCAAGGGGGTTGTCCACCCTCCTTAACTATCAAAGGCACCCAAGAAAACTGAAGACGAAGTGCACTCAATCTATGGTTTACTTGGAGTCAAAGTGGCTCAATCACTATTTTCTAAAGAGTTTTTGGTAGTTTCCCTTGAGGATAAATAAAGTTGATCAAGAGCTAATGAGGGTCGATTTCTGGTCCATTCAATGCTAATCAATTCCACTTCCATTCCATTTGCATTCCATTCCATCCCATGCCATTATTTTCCATTCTATTAGGATTTTGTTGTTTAAGACCTTTGGGATGTAATAAGACTGTATTTTTGTAATGTTGTGAGTAATCCGCAAGTTTGTTTGCAAGAATCAATATTAAAGTTCCGGAGAATTTCACCCTCGTCTTCCCGCTTCATTTTCCATTTATGTTTTCACGCTTCCAAACACCTCTGTTACGCTCTATTCCCTCCTTATTTTATGGAATTTTTCGCCCTTTTTATTCACAAAACGCTTGAAAAAACATTAAAAGTTTAACCTCCACCTTTCTCCTCGAAACTGCGACTTATCGAACTTTGCATCTCGCATTCAGCGATTTTTCCATTATCGCATTTCACACTTCAGCAATTTTCGACCTTATCACAATCGCAATTGCATTCCCCACTTGGTTCTCGTTAATACTTTCACCCTCCAAACCCCAATTACGATATTACCGTACTCTGCTGCCACATCACCCATCGTATTTCATAGCCTTTTCCCTTTTTCCTTTAAAGACTTTCCACAAATCGCATTTTCTATTAGTTTTCGTTAATACTTTCCACCTCCAAACCCCGATTGTGATATTACCATACTCCACTTCCACACCACCCATTGCATTTCAAAATTTCGACCGTATCGCATTTCGCACTTCACACTTTCCTCCCGACTGCACTGTTGCTTCTCCTCCAGCTTTGCAATATTGTGAATTGCGATATCGCATATCGCACTTCTATCCTCCCATTGCAATTCCGCCATCGCACTTGTCAAAGCCTCCCTCTCCAAAGCATTTTTGTCATATTAAGTGCTTTAATAAAGTCCAAACACTTTTTTCACTCCTCTAAGCCTTGTTTCATGTGGTTAGCCTTCCCTCTGCATCTTTAGCCCTTTTTCCTCCAAACTGCAAGCAACATTTTTTAAATTTTAGTTAGATCATGAATATTTGCATGGTTAGAAGCATGATAGCATGGTAGATAGATCATAGGATAAATAGGGTGTGTTTAGTCGATTGTCCAAGTTAAGTGTAGTTTAAATTATTTTATTTTTTTCCATTTATTTTCAGCAAGTTAAAATAGTTTCCTTTCCTGTCATTTTCTTTCAGCAATTTAGTTTAGTTTCCTTTTTGTCATTTCCTTTTTGCAATTTATTTTAGTTTCATTGAAGTGTGACAGACTTCACTGAGAAACCCTAAAAGTAGCACCCTTTCGTAGAGCGGAAGAGGATGACATGAGTAGAATTCATATGTTGTGTATATAGCATTGTCACCTCCAAGTTTGTACGAACCCCGGGTTGATAAATTAAAGTAGGTAAGCCCCTAGGAGTTGCATCACTCTTGGTGCAATACCACGGCTCACCACTTTTTAGCGTCGTTGCCGGGGAGGTGTCTAGTAGATGCTTTGATTATGTTTTAACATTCTTTTCTTCTTTCATTTTCATGTTGTTTCCGAAATATTGAAAAATGAAAAAAAATAGATATATGATTTTCATGCCTCATAGGAGTAGGAATACTCAGAAAATTTTTAAAAATACTTCTCCAATACCAACCCCCCCACTTGACCACGTGGTGCAGTAAGAACCACATCACCATACACTTTTGAAGGTAGAAGAGATGGATGGATATGATGACAATGAAGAGGATCTTATTGGGTTTCCCATTCAAGATATGGACATCAATGTACATATGAAGAACATCCCTCCATCTTTCCTTCCCAACTTCCATGGTATGAGGACAGAGGATCCGGAAAAATTTCCCTTTGAATTTGAGATACGTTGTAGATATTATGAATACTTATCACACAATCAAAAACTGAGATTGTTTCCTGCAACATTGAAGGATAGAGCTTTTAAATGGTTCATGAGTCTAGGTACTAATTCAATAATATCATGGAATGATATGCAAAAGATATTTCTAGAAAAATATAAAGATAGTGATATGAGAGAATAAATTTTTAGAATGAACCAAGAAGAAGATGAGAGCCTTGAGGATATAATAGAGAGATTCATGTATAGTGTTAAGAGGGAAAAATTGCATCATCTAGGATTTGACACACTAAAAAATCTCTTACTTAGAACAATTAGGGATGAGTGGATTGATCTCCTTAATCTCATGAGTAGAGGAGATGTATACCAATTGTCATTTGAAGAAATTTGTGAAACATGAAAGCGCATATCAAGAGGAAGGGAAAGAGTAAGTAAATCAACATCAACATTGGTAAGGCAAGAGGAACTTGGAAACTTGTTGGATAACTTTAAAACAGAAATTCTTAGCAATCTAAGTGAACAAGTAGAAATGTTAAGAATGCAAAATTAGCAAAAAGAAGATGCTGATATTTTTGTTATCCATGCAGAATCATATGCTACTAAATTTTGTCCATCATTCCCCAGGTTTAAATAAATTTACCAAGAAGACAATGGAGCAAGGAAATCACCAAAAAAGCTATGTTATGTACCTCCAAGGAGACCTTGGAAGCCTAGTAAACTTGATATGATGCAAGGACCTACTTCACAATTTCAAGCTTATTCACATCCATCTCAAACTAATTTGGACACACTCCCTTCTTGGCAACCTTGGCCATCTCAACCCCAAAGCCAATATTGGCAACATGGTTGGCAAGGACCTTATTGAGAAAATCCACAACATCCTCAATATTTCCCTTAATATCCTCCATACCTAACTCCATGCTATCCCTACCATCCACCTCCACCACAACCACAACATCAACCATATCCATCTCATATATCCACCCCCATTCAACTACTTGTGCCACCATTTCCAAACCCACACCATGAAGTATCTCAGCCCACTTACAATGTTGAGGTACAATACTTCCAAATATCTCCTCTTGATCTAGATGGTATTCATCTTAGTTCAAGAAAGGTATTGAAAAGAAGAGATTTTCTTAATTTCATTGAAGGACAACATCAAGAAGAAGAATATAAAAATGAGAAGATCAAAAGATCAAGGGCTGCACTTGATGAAGAGCGGGCATCAGAATCAGATGTTGAGAAATTTTCCTCATGTTTACCAGCATTTCCTCCATGTGTTCAAGAGAATAACCAGCAGAAAAAGGAAAATTTGAATTTCATAATAGAAGAGGACATCCAAGATGATCCAACTCAGCAAGTGGACCAGGGGAATCGCAACTATATTGACATATGGTTCCAAATAGTCATTAACTTGCAGCAACACGCTCTTCTCCAATAGTACTTGATACAATCCCAGTCAAATAAATTCATCTCTCATATTCAGGTAAGTGTCAAAGCATGTATTCCAAGTGTGCAAATGATTTTATCTGTCATCTTGATGTGTACATGGCTCCATTGGAAGTATTCCTATACTTTTAAAAAGGTTTTGTTTTTCCAAGTAGAGTAGGAAAGTGAAAAAAGAAAAAAGAATAAAGGGAAAGAATAAAATCTCAGGTGAAAACCTCTTTTTTGGCATCTGAGTTTGGCTCACTGATTGAAAACCTCCATGAGGTGGTCATTGGTTGAAAAAGAAAAAAAAAAAGAGAAAAAAAAATGTCCTAGGTGAAAACCTCCTTTGAGGCACCTAGGTAGACCTACTAGTGGAAAACCTCATTGAGGCAGCTAGTAGGCCTTAAAAAAAAAATTCATTTCTCTATGTTTCTCTCTCTAATGAATGCGGGTGCTCTATAACCTTTGCAAGCAGAAAAACAACAATTTGGCACAAAAAGAAAGTTTAGTCAACACCCTGGTCAAAGGTAGTCAAACTTGGACTTCCTCCTCCTGTGTTCAGAAGCTCCAAAAGGACCTGAAGCAGATTATCACATGCAGTTTCAGAGCAGCTTCAAAACCACCGAAGACAGCTTCAACAGCCATATCATCATCTTAAATATCACCTGCAAAAACAAATCAAAGGTAAGGTTCAGGTATGCAATCATCTAACTCTTTCTTTGAATATATTTTACCTTAAGAAAACATTAAAAAGTGTGATAAGGAAGGTTTTTTACAGCCAAAATCAGTAGCAGGGAAATCTCAGCCTTATCTACCGACTAGCCTCACTTTTTCCACCAAGAAGAGGAACAAGACAAAAGTAAAAAGGACTTGAGAAAGTGGGTAGTAAGCAATTCATTGTAATGGAAGACAAAGAGTGCCAAGGGGTAACCAAGGGTGAATTCAGTTCACAGAAAAATAAATGTGAGTTTATTCTGCATGCAATTAAAAAAAACAAAAAAGAGAAAGAAAGAAAAGAAAAGAATAAAATAAAATAAAAGGTGGATCCACAACCTCTTGGCATGCGAAACAAATTTTCTTGAGGCATCTGAGGACCTCCATGAAGCACCTATGAGAAGAAATGCAAGAATAATAGCAAGAATATTAGCAGGAGGAGCAGCGCATGGGCCAATAAATAGAAAACAAAATAAGCCAACATGTAGGAAGAACCATAAGGCAGGGAGGATGAATAGGTTTCTCAGAGGATGAGAAACAGTTTCAGTAGGGGGGTGATGATGGGCCTCTAAATTAGACATAAATTAAGGCTCATCTAACCTTTCTTAGGTCAATCTACCTTCCTTATGCACATAAAAGATATATTAAATCTCTCCTTCTGCACTTAATAATGTTTTCTTATGCTTTAATATGTTCTTAGGAAGGTTTAAAGGTAATTGCATACTTGTGCCTAATATTGTGAGAATATTGGGCAGATTATGCATATTTGGAGAATGAGATAATTTAGGGACTTTCTCCTTTCCACTGGAAGATCAAGACTGAAGAATAAATGAGCACAATATCAAGAAATTATTGAGAAATCTTGGAGAGATTCAAGGGGGTTGTCCACCCTCCTTAACTATCAAAGGCGGCCAAGCAAACTAAAGACAAAGTGCACTCAATCTATGGTCTACTTGGATTCAAAGTGGACTCAATCACTATTCTCTAGGGAGATATTAGTAGCTTCCCTTGAGGATAAATAAAGTTGATCAAGAGATAATGAGGGTTGATTTCCGGTCCATTCGACGATGGTCGATTCCATTTCCATTCCATCCTGTGCCATTATTTTCCATTCTATTAGGATTTTGTTGTTTAAGACCTTCGGGATGTAATAAGACTGTATTTTTGTAATGAAATGAGTATTCATATGAATTTTTATTAATCTAGTTTGATAGAGCTGGGCTCGTGGGTTAGGGCCCAACCCATATGCCTTAGCTTCTCTGATGTTATCATTCTTCCCTTTCTATCATTTAGCTAGTTTATTTATGATATTTTCATTGTTGTTACAGTTTGTTGCTATAGATTTAATCTGCTTATCTGCACTGTACAATAGTTGGTGAACTCCATAAAATTGTGAGGCAACCTTCCCCTCTCGTCTATGTCGATAGAGCTCGAGGAGGGTATACCTTCCCGCATACCAAAAAATATTTTTCTTAATGATTCATTTCTTCTTAGATTAGATTAGAGTGCAATAACAGTTTCAGTCTTTCTTCCACTGTGCTATCACGCATTTTTTCCGTTTTTCTGTGCATGAATCTATAGTTTTTTTGTAGGAATCAGTATTAAAGTTCTGGAGAAATTCACCCTCGCCTCCCCGCTTCATTTTCCATCTCTATTTTCACACTTCCAAACACCTTTGTTACGCTCTATTCCCTCCTTCTTATTTTATTGTAGCTTTCACCCTTTTTATTCACAAAATGCTTGAAAAAACATTAAAATTTTGACCTCCGCCTTTCTCCTTGAAACTCCGACTTATCGAACTTCGCATCTCGCATTTCACAATTTTGGCATTATCGCATTTCGCACTTTGCAAATTTCGGCCTTATCGCAATCGAAAATCGCATTCCCCACTTGGTTCTCGTTAATACTTTCTGCCTCCGAACCCTGATTGCAATATTATCGTACTCTGATGCCACGTCACCCATCGCATTTCGCAACCTTTTCCCTTTTTCCTTTAAAGACTTGCCGCAAATCGCATTTCTATTGGTTTCCGTTAACACTTTCCACCTTCGAACCCTGATTGCGATATTACCATACTCTGATGCCACGTCACCCATCGCATTTCGAAATTTCAGCCATATCGCATTTCGCACTTCGCACTTTCCTCCCGACTGCATTGTTGCTTCTCCTCCAGCTTTGCGATATCGCATAGTGACACTTCTGTCCTCCGATTGCAATTCTGCCATCGCACTTTTCAAAGTCTCCCTCTCTAAATCATTTTTGCAGTATTATGCACTTTAATAAATTCCAAACTCTTTTTCCACTCCCCTAAGCCTAGTTTCATGTGGTTAGCCTCCACTTGGCATCTTTAGCCATTTTTCCTCCAAACCGCAAGAAACATTTTTTAAAGTTTAGTTAGATCATGAATAGTTGCATGTTTAGAATCATGATAGCATGGTAGATAGATCATAGGATAAATAAGGTGTGTTTAGCTGGTTGGCCAAGTTAAGTGTGGTTTGAATTATTTTCTTTTCTACCATTTATTTTCAGCAAGTTAAAATAGTTTCATTTCCTATCATTTCTTTTCAGCATTTAGTTTAGTTTCCTTTCTGTCATTTCCTTTCTGCAATCGATTTTAGTTTCATTGAAGTGTGACAGACTTCAATAAGAAACCCTAGAAGTAGCAACCTTTCGTAGAGTGGAAGAGGATGACATGAGTAGAATGCATGTGTTGTGTATATAGCACTATCACCTCCAAGTTTGTATGAACCCTAGGTTGATAAAATAAAGTAGGGCAGCCCCTGAGAGTTGCAGCACTCTTGGTGCAATACTAGGGCTCACTAATGGCTACAACAATGTTGATTTGGGTGAGACTCCCAAACATCCCTATTCTTTTATGGCATCATAAAATCCTGGAGGATATTGGAAATACTCTAGGAAATTTTTAAAAAATGGATCTAGAAAGAACAGAAAAATGTATTTTCGCTTTTTCTAGAATCTATGTCGAGATATACCTTGCCAAAGTTCTACTTTATCACATCCAACTTAATCATAAAAATTCAAGTGGACCCAAGTACTATATTATGATAACATAGATTTTAGATTTCATGCATGTTTCCAAATAGGACATTTGCAGAACACATGCCTCCAAGAAAAAAAACTCAAAAAAGAAACAGAGGCCAATCCATAAGCCAAAATACTTTTAGATATTAAAGCCTTACCTCTCTAAGGAAGAAGAAGAAGGAAATGTGGAAAGTCGCCATGGGAAAAAAAATGTATGTACATGCACAACAGGGAAATCATGAAGAAGAGAATATTGTGGAAAGGTTTGAAAATGCATCCCAATATCGGATGGGAACCATCTCTTTAGAGATTTGGGCACTGGATGGGTCAAGGGGCACAGAATGTGCACATGTATCTGAGAGTTTAGATGCTGATAAATAACCCACACCATCGTCAACAGGAAGAGATCAGGAATTGGTTATTTTTTACTCAGAGGGTTGGTAAAAAGTACACAAAAATAAAAGGGAAATGAGCATTTCCACGCATAGTTTCTATATGTTCTTTGTTTAGGTTCTTTCAAGTCCGTTATTTTTTCTTTTATAGCTCAATGATGTGAGGTGTATTTTTTAAATGCATTCATCATATACAAAATGTAATTTTTTTCTTTTTTTTGTTTAATAAACTTATGGGTGTCTTTTTCTCGAGAAAAAAAGGTATATTAGTAATGAGTGCTAATAGACTAGAATTTCTTCCAATAGAGTTTCACTGGAGTTAGACTCCCTAGCATATGTTAATTGTCTTTTCTGCTTTTAAAATTATCTATTTCCAATCATTTTCCCCATAATAATTAGGCTTTAAGAAAAAAGAACCTAGATACTTGAAACCTTCTTAAATATCTATATGTTGGAAAGAAAATATCTCGACAATAAGCTTAGCATAGTCCTTTTCTAGCCCATAAAAATAATATAATACCTTTTCATACCAACATTTCCCAAATGTTATACTATATAGATCTAAGACATCATTTAGTTTGTTTCATCCCTATAGGAGCCATCAAAAAACAAAAGAACGTCATCTACAAAAATAAAGTGAGTCTAGAAAAGAGATTTTTCTCATTTTATTCCTTTTAGTTCCCTCCTCTTTTTTTCCTATAAAATTGTTGTACTTGGGCCTTTATCTATAATCAAATCAATTGGGGGGAATAATGGATAACCATGTTTGTGTCCTTTTGAGGGTATAAAAAAATGAATGCTAAACCATTTATTAATAATATAAAGAATATTGGGGGCAGACATTCCACAATCTAATTCATCATAGAAACCAATGTTTATCAATGTTGATCTTAAGTATAAAAAATTTCTCTCTCATAATTAGAAAAATCCAAGTTCGAGAATATTGTAGTTAATTTCTTAGTTTTTATGGAGTGAAATCATTCCTGTGTTGTTGTAATAGCATCATGGATTTGTCTTACATGCAAAAAAAATCAAATTATTCTTTGAAAATGGTCTTTGAGAATATTTTATTTACCATCGAGGAATTTTTTTTGTTATTATCTTGTAAATGTATTTATGCAAAGAGATAGGTGTAAATTCATGAAATGTGCCTAAGTTAGCCCTTAATTGGGTTAGAGCGAGAAATATTGTATTGAAATCTCCCAACACCTTCTTGTTACATCTTGATTCCTCAACCACTCTTATCTGATCTTTCTCTAAGAAGTCATTAAACCTAGGAAAAATTCAACAATAGCCATCATGCCTTCAAGTTTTAATCTTCTAGAAGGATTCTGGGACCAGTTTTAGCTCTTCCTTACAAAATTCTTCCATTATGCTTCCATTTGTTTACTCATCAATAGAGCTTGCAAATAAGTGTTCATTTTGAATATTTTAATTATGTTGATGCTATGTTGGTCCATATAAAGACTCTTAAATTAGACAACCCCTAAAGTGATAATTCCATTGAAATTTTTTAAGTACCTCAAATTTGAAAATGCTCACATATAATATATCCAAGAATAACATATAATTTCTCCTTTACTTGATTATATAAATATACCCTTAAGGTAGGGCAACACCTATGATCCTTTTATGGAAGGAATCCACCCATGTCCACTTGCATTTTAAGGTTAGGAAACCTCTTAATGAGCTAAGCTACAAATACAATAAACTCTATGCATAATTCATAAAGAGGACCCCATTCCCATTTCATATTTAACAAGAAAACCCTAATCATAACAATCTCCTAATTACCTAGTGGACCTTCTTTAATGAGACCACATTATATGTCTTCCATAATAACTATTTTACTAGGCCTTATCTAATAATAACAAATATAGTGGACTTAGCCCGCCTTACATTGAATGGCCTCAACTATTTTCACTCTAATGGACCTTCTAACCCCCATTACACCCTTAGGAATGATTCTAACACTCCAATCCAATTAGAAAAGCATTTTCCTCAAAAAAAATAGTTAGGATATATTACCATAACTAGGGTCCCATGGATGAATGTTGATCTCAATTCTAAAGTAGGTCAAGTAAATATGCTCCATGTACAAGTGTTAACCACCATGTTGAAGTAGTTTAAGAATCTCCACCCAAAACTTGGGTCCCGTGTATGAGAATTTACTACCATGTTGAAGTAGTTAGTGTCCCATGTGCAAATAATAATTGCAACATTAAAGTAATCTAAGGGACATTTTTATAAACCCCATGTCCAATTTCTCAAGTCAACACCATGGCTCATCCACTCTAAGTATGGCCAAGTTGTGTGCTCCAAATTCACATAAATGTTAATGATGTGGATTCAAATAAGTAGAAATCCAAAAAATCTCATCCACATATTTTTAAAGGGTCAGGGCAGGATCTAGAAGGAACAATATCATTATAGATTATTCAGGTTGAACATTGGTAGTCATAATGGGCTCCTAGTTTCCCTCATTGATGTTATTTACATAGCGTGGAGTAGAGTCATCAAATAGAGTGATAAAGTAGTTTTATTCCTATAAATGACAACTATCCATGTAGAAACCATCACATTAATCATCTAAATCATACTAGGCATCTATATCTATTTTATACTCCTCTTAAATATGTTACCAAAGCTCCAATGTCTGGATTGATTCATAGGATTCATGTATTTTTGTACTTTTTTCTCTAGACAGAGTCACTTTATATTAATTGCTTAAGAGTGTGAAAATTCTTCTACTTTGAGTAACATTTGTTGGATATGATATTCATTTCATACATAGTTCAAGAAAACTTATTGGAGGGGATTCTTCCACATAATCATCATATAACCTTGGATGGAAAGCATCTGAGGTTGTAAGGCAAGGTGATACTGGTGTTTGAGGCTTTAATACAAGAAATTTTTGTGTTTGAGGCTATCAAGTGAGGTGAGGTTGGTGTTTGAGATTAGATATTTGAGGTTGTAATATGAGGATAGTGTCTGATATTGGAGATGTGAGGTTCTAAGGTGATGTTGGTGTATGATTTTGACGAAAAGCAAGGCTAATGCTTGAGGTTCTGAGGCAAGAATGACCTCTGAGGATTTGATGTTAGATGAGGCTAGTGAGACTGTCTAGATGTTATGGATTGGATCATTATATTATGTTTCATCCATATTAATTGTTTAGAGTGGAAATATTATAGGAATCAACTTACAAACCGTTTTTATGAGAGGACCCCAATTTGTAAAATTAGGGTCTGAAACCTTATAGAAGTAGTTTTAGGCATTAAATGTATTTTTTAGGGTAAATATTTATCATATCACTGTGGCGCCCCTAGCACTATTCTACATTCAAATACCTTTCAAACAACATAGGAAAGACCTCAAACGGAGTCCGTATGCAAAATTTATGTCGCCTAGAAGTTGACCTGCCTGTTTTGACCACCATGATTTGATAACATACCATATAAACCCCCATTATTCATAAAAAAAGGGGCTAGGTACATGATCATGATGAAAAAATAATCTAAAAGATTCAATATTCTAACTATATTTAAGATTTTAAGGATTCAAACTTAACCAGTAGTAGGCTATTGGGTTGTGTTATAATCAGGTCACTAGGAGGAAAAGGGGTTCCATTCTATGGGAGTATATTTTGTTCCATAGATGAGCAGAGTAGTGGACAGTGGATAGAGAGAGATAAAACTGAGAGGGTTTATCTACTATAGAAACCCACAGAACATAGGTCTCACTCCTTTGTACTTGCATCCATTTCAATTTACAGAAAGAGAGATTAGGGCAACCTCACCTTCCTACTGGGTTTTCTCCCGTAAGGGTTTCCCAGATCGTATATTTTGTTCATTATGGTTTGTGAGTTTTAATTAATTGTTCTGTATTTTTACATATTTTATTTATCGCATGCATAAGCATAACAAAATAATTAATTAATTGATAAATCTAAGAAAAAATTAATATATCTTGGTATATCTATTGTGATAATCTATCTAGTGGAATATCCACTAAAGTTTATGGATCACTAGATGAATTTTGGTTTTAGGATATAATCTAAGGGTGATGTGATTGCAATTTTTGGAGATAGTTTGAGGATGATGCATCTATAAGAGGAGTGAGTCTATAGTTTTGGGAGATGGCGTGAGGATGACATGTATAGTATTTGCAAGGATTACTTAGTTCCCATGGAAGTTTGATGTAGGTTTATTCAATATTTTCACTAAGGTGTGCATGCTTTGACAAAGAGTTGGAAGGATTTGAGGTAGTTGTGAGATATCTGGGTTATGGTTTCATACTCCCCATATATTGATTGAATGAGATTATAATTGATATAACTATGCATTCACTTCGAGGAATTAATATGATCTAGGGTTTCCACAAGGTTCTATTTTGTCTCATTAGTGGTCTCAGACTTTTAATGACAACTTGGAGCAGGTGGTTATCTTAAGGATGACCTCATGAGCCCATGTGCAATATTTCACGCCCCGGAAGAATTATTTGACATCTGGCAGTCTACTCATGCATTCAAGGAAGATGAGAACACTTCTATCCTAGCCTTAGGCACTGTTATGGTCATAATAAATGGTGAGATTAGCCTCTCGCCATATTATCCTAAGGAAATTAAATGAAAGAATGTAAATAAGATATCATATTCTTTACGTGAATATGATCATTCCTAGACAATGTGTTCTACTCTAAAGCATATTTTAGAGAGCGCAACTTAGAAGAATGAGGAGCTAGTTCCTACTCACACCAATTTTTCTATCTCACAAACTCAAAGAGATAGATGCTTTATCACTTGAAAAAATGTATTAGGGTTAAAATAAATAGAATTAAAATGGTGCTCAACTATGATGTGGACTTTCTTGAACACATTTTTGTCATTGATGTCAAAAGGATTATAACATTGATATTATATATAAGTATATAATTATATTAAAAGGGGGTTTTCATGAAAAAGGAGAAGTTAATAAGTGAAATGGTTGTTTCAAACCCATGGTTTATGAAGCTCGTCTTATTTTCCCATGGTCTTTACCCATGGTATTTGGAAAAGTGAAATAAAAATATGAATTACTTATTTAATTAATGAATTGATATGACTTTTTGAATTAACATGTCTTTTCATGAAGGTTTATGATAATGTATAAAAGGATAAAGCATTGGAAGGAAAGTGTGTGTGAACAAAAATGTATTTTGTGGAGTAACTTATTTTTCCAAGTCGCTTCAAATGGTGATATTTTAAGCATATTGGAGAGAAATCAAGGGGAACATATAGTTAAAATTTCAAACCTTGGTTCATTATACTTCCAGAGATATACGTTGTGGAAGTCAGGGTTTGTGATTGGTCTTGAAATTTTCTTCATACGGTCATCTTGGGAGTTTCGTTATAACTTTTTTTTTTTGGATGTTTTATACTGTGATATTTTTAGAAGATTGAGGTAAGATATTTGGGTACACGTGATCAAAATTTTAGACAAATAGGTTCATTATATTTCCATGGATATGCCTTATGGAAATTAGGGTTATTGAATTTTCCTGAAATCAATTCCGAACATTTTATTTTGGAATTTTTTTCTATAACATACTTTTTGGGATGTTTCATATTGTAAAATTTTAAGGAGACAGAAGGGAGATCTCCATGTACAAGTGATCAAATTTTAGAAATTGGTTTCTTATACTTTATGAGATATTCCCTATTGAAGTTAGGGCTCTTGAATTCTCTTGAAATCAATTTCAAATAGGTTAGTTTGGAATTTTTATTATAACATATGTTTTGGATAATTTGGACCGTGAAATTTTGACGAGATGGGAACAAGATCTTTAGGTATTTGTGATAAAAATTCAAACTTTGGTTCACTATACTTTTAGAGATCTACTCTGAAGAAGTTAGGGTTTTTAAATGCTCATCAAATAAATTTCAAACAGATTAGTTTGGAATTTTCATTATAGCTTATTTTTTGAGATGTTTCATGTGGTAATATTTTGAGGAGAAATAGGTGAGATGTATAGGTACTTGTGGTAAAAAAATTATACTTTTCTTCAATATAATTCCGAAGATATTCCCTGTGGAAGTCAGGGTTTATGAATGGTTATGAAATTACTTTCAAACAAGTTGGCTTGAAATTTATGCTATAACTTTATTTCTAAGACTTTTCAAATAGTGAAATTTTCAAATATATGAGGAGACATACAAAATTTCCTCATGTAAAAATTTTAGAATCATATTTTCCAAAGCAAATACATGGCATGTTATACAAGTTTATCCTTGGGAACAGGCCAAAAACACCAAGCTTTACGAGATTTACCATAAATTTCATTTGGAGATTAAATTTTTGATCGGATTTGGCGAAGTTAGAAGTAGTGAATAAAGCTAGTGAAGGAAGAAGAAGCGAGTAGACCTAATGAAGGAAGAAGCAGAGAGAAAACATGGTGAAAGCAGAAGCAATTAACAAAACTAGTGAAGGACATAGTAGCAAGCAAACCTAGTGAAGGTAGAAGTAGCAAGAAATATCAGTGAAGGTAATGTTAATGTTATTATATTTTCAAAAAATTATATGCACTAAAGAAGTTTTGTAATTGAGGCTTGTTTCTCAATCAAATGGACTGGTGTATCTTGCTAAGTTGGTGCTTAGTAGCGGGGATTGGTGCCTTCGATAGGTTGGTGCCTATGAATATTTGCAATGGAAGGGAATTGTTGTCTCTATTAGGCTCGTGCCTACAAATATTTATAGCGGTGGATATTTTTGTTTTCAATAAGTTGGTTCCTACAAATTAAAACGGTGGGAATTGGTGTCCCTAGTAGGTTGGTGCCTATGAATATTTGCAACAATAGGGATTGGTGTCTCTAGTAGGTTGGGGCCTACAAATATTTGTAGTGGTGGGGATAGGTGTCTCTCATAGATTAGTGTCTACAAAGATCTATAAGAGTAGGTTGGTTCCTACTGAGGTTTGTACGAGTGGGGATTGGTGTCTCTTATAGGTTGGTACCCACAAAGAATTATAAAAATTTGTTCTGTCATTTTATGTTGAAAGGGTTTCCACGTAAATATTGTGTTCCATATTCTGCAGCTAAGAAATCTCATATGTGATTGTTTTGTTACAGTTCATAAATTTTTAAATAAGTAAAATTTGTCTTATGTTAATTCACCCCCTCCTCTCAATATAAGTGTGTGCTCAACAAACTTGAATGGACTCGAAGAGATATCAAATAAATATTTGATCAAAAAACTTATAGGGAAATTGGTTAAAGGGGAATTCTAAAGAAATGGTTGGATGTAGGGTGGATACGGATTCTAGGATATATTCCACAATTGCATCTCTTACTCAGAGGTTGGATTTGTTTAAAATTTAGCTATAGGGGGGGGCTATGATACTATTTATAAACATTCCTAGATGTGGGGTCCCTCAACTGTATACTTAGATAGGTGAAACCCATGTTTTGATCCTCGATGTGAACCAATGAAAAATAGAATTTGTGGGATTTATTACCTATTTTATCACTTGATTTCCAATGCAAGGATGTTTTGAGATTGATAGGAAATTAGATTGGAGGAAACTTTTTGGGATATAATGAATAAAAAAATGGCTAGGATTTTGGTGGAGATGGACATCAAGGATGTTTTATCAATTGAGCTTGAAACAATGCAAGGATATGTGAAGTTAGTTCCACCTTTAAATTGTTGGAGGGTCCCTTTTAGGTGTTTTAAGTGTTGAGAGGTTGGACACTTATGGAAATATTGCTCTATGAAAAAGTACTCAGCGCATCCATGAAGGAAAATGTGGGTTAAGAAAAAAATGGTTCAAGAATAGAAGGTTACTTCACCTTCCAAGGATAATGTGGTTTTAAAGTCCTTTGATAAAAAGAGTTGTTAGCTTAAGGTTTTCCACTAATTTCAACCCCAATCACCATGCGTGGATGATGAAGCAAAGAAGGATTCCTATAAGGAGATTCCTCTGGATGCAAATGGTGAAGGAAAGAAAAATTATATTCCTTATACTCTTCATTTTCTTGATGAGGTTGTAACTTTTCCTACTCCCGACTTGAACCAGGAAGGGGTCTTGGAGTATTCATTTGACCCTACCATTGCATCAGTGTTAGGTTCATGATGACCTTTTGTATTGCACAAGTTTCAAGAGGCCTCTAAAAAGTAAAAATAAGGGAGGTCTCCTAGTCAAGGGGATCCCTTGAAAACCTATAACCTTACCCTCAAACCTAATGTTTCTTCTACATATTGCCTCTTTTTGAGAAAGGGTAAGTTGGAGTTTGAAGTGGGGGGAACCAAAGGAGGCCTAACACTGGTGGAGTCCAAATATCGTTCAATTGGTAGGAAGTTGTAAATTTATAAGGCTAAATCAAAGGCCTCAAAGTAGGCGAAGGAGGGTTAAAAAAGAACCATTAATGGGTTTTTTTAAGAGAAAGCGAACCCTATAATGTTGTTTCTCCATTATTTTTCTCTCATTTAATGCTCAAGGGTTAGGATGCATCTTCAAATGGTTAGCCTTCTTATGGAGATTTATGGTGCTCAAACTTGATATAATTATTCTTAAAGAAAAGAAGTGCTGTGGGTCATTAGCTGCAGGATTTTTGTCCTTGTTTTTTAAGGGCTGAAATTTATATTTGATTGATGTGCACGGCTTATCTAGTGGCCTTTTAATAGGAGGGTACAATAAAATTAATGTTATTAATTCTATTTCCCTCCCTGCAAATATTCTCTTTAAGAGGAGGTTAAAAGGATTAGGCAAAGTTTTTAGGATTGTGAACTTGTAAGCCTATTATAATGAGAGAAATTTGTTTTGGGAAAATATTAAGGATCAAAAAAGTATTATTAGAGAATAATATAATTTTTGAAGGTGATATGAATTTGAATTTAAATGTTAGGGAGAGAAAGTAATGCTAGACCAACTTATTGATTATTTCTCAAGGATTTTTTAATAACATATCTTGGTTGATGTGGATCCCCATAAGGTCATTCCCGCCTAGAGAAACTCTAGGAGAGGAAGTGATGGGATCTCAAAAGAGATTAGGCCATTTCCCTATGGTAGGAAAAAAATTTAGAGGAGGCTGA
The DNA here is from genome assembly GCA_034641835.2 of Pinus albicaulis. Lineage (NCBI taxonomy): Eukaryota > Viridiplantae > Streptophyta > Pinopsida > Pinales > Pinaceae > Pinus > Pinus albicaulis. The sequence goes on along the minus strand of CM076583.1, from coordinate 588,951,889 downwards.
CAATTATAAATATTGGTTCAGTTTGGGGGGACTCTTATATCACATGCATATTTATTTCAAATTGAAGAGATAAATAAAACAAATATATCATTTTAAATTCAACCATGCATGGATTCAAGAATATTTTTTTTTAATCTTATCGAGAATAATTGAAAAAAGTTTGAGGGAAAAAATGGTTCCTTTTCAATGTTTTAATTCTCTAATAATTTGATAAGGGTTTAAAAAAATTGGCAGTTGAGTGGGATAAGCGTTAAAAAAGAAGAAGATAATAACAAGGATTTGAAGAACGTGGAGGTTTCCATACAGACACTTGATCAGAACTCAATAATTTTTTTCTTTGAAGAGGAGTTTAAGCAATTGCAGAATCCTATAAAATAAAAAGAGGGTATTGAAGGCTCAAGAGTTGAGCTATTTTACTTTCAGAGGGTGATAATAAATATGAAATTCTTTCATAAATATACAACTTTCTAGAAATATTTCAATACGATTTGGGAGTTAGAGAGAGTGGATGGGTCTAATATTTCTTCCTTTAAGGACATAGCTTCAACAAGTAAAAACCATTTTTAAGCCTTTTTCAAAGAAAGTGATACTTCCAATATTGGTGATATTGTGAAGGTGGTGAGTCTGTTTCCAAAATAGTTTGATGAGGAGGTAAATGTTGGAATGGAACAATTGTATCAAAAGAGGAACTAAAATCTATTCTATTTTTTTTTCAAAATTGTGAAAAGTCTTATTCCCAATGGTTGGACCAATGAATTCATTTGGGTTTTTATGATCTCTGGGGAATCAAATGTTTTTGGAAAAATCATAGGGATCATGAATGCAACCTTTATAGCTTTGATACCCAAAAATAATAATCTAACCATCTTTAAGAATTCAAGCCAATTCTGCTTTGTAACTTTGTATATAGAATTGTCTCAAAGATCATAGCAAATAGATTAAAAAAATATGTATCTAATACGGTCATAAAAGAATAATTCATCATTCTATTCAATATATAGATCAATGATGCAGTTGATGACCCTTAATATTGCAGCAACAATGCTACAACTCCCCAAGGGTCTCATCTTTAATTGTCAACCCAGGGTTCGTACAAACTTAAGAGGGGCTGGCACAATATGTGCAGTAAGCACTTTCCTTTTCTCTTTCTTACTCTTATAGGGGTGGAAGTCCTCAAATGAGATCTAGTTACACAAAGACCATTCTAACTATAACATAGTTTCCAATCAAACAATAACTATTTCCTCAAAACAAGAATTCCATCCAAAAAAAACCCAAAAAACAACCTGAAAACGAAAAGTGTTGATGTTGCATCAACATTTTTGTTTTGGGTAAATTTTCAACATTTTTTAAAAATGGCAATGAAAACCAATTTTTTTTTGTGCAAAAAACACCTTGAAAATGAAAAGTGTTGATGTTGGAATAAGGTCACTTTTTTTTGGGTAAATTTTCAACATTTTTTAGCAATGGCGTTAAAGATAAAATATCATGACTCCGAAAAACCTTAAAATTCCAACGTTTTTTTCAGACATGGTATTAAAGATAAAATACTTATAACTGTTGTCAATGATAGCCTTAAACTTCCAACAATTTTCAGCCATGGTGTTAAAGATAAAATACTTATAACTATTTTCAATGATAGCATTAAAGATAAAATATCATGACTCAAAAAATCCTTAAAATTTTGATAATTTTTCAACCATGGAATTAAAATCAAATATTATGTCTACATAATACCTTAAGTTTTCATCATATTTCAACCATGGAATTATGGAAAAATTATATGACTAAAAAAACTTAAAAAAAAAAAGAACACCTGAATGAAAGAATCATTATACCAAGTGTAATTTCTTTTTTAAATGATAAAAGTATAACTATTTTAAAATCTTAGCATAAGACACCCCACCATGGGTGCAAAGGCAAGGGAGTCTCAATGAAAACACTGCATCAAGCGACGTAAGGTACCAACTGGAACGACATGTGTCATCCCCAACCCTGGCATACATAAGTACTAATACATTCACGCCTCAAGCTCTCCTCACTCCTATTGACGAGCACATGAGTATCTGATTCATCATGGGTTGCTATTATTATTCGATCGACCCAACTCAGATTAATTCATGGTGGTTTAATGTTGGTGCATGTGGGAAGGATTTACAATGTGTTGAGATTCAACAAGAAAATTTCAGCACCCATGCCTAGTGCATTAAGCACCTACACTAGGGTGGGGCCCATAGCTGCTAAATTTGGTGCATGTATATTTTAGTTATCCCTTAATTAAGATTGACAATAAAATGTAATATAGTCTCAAAATAACTTGTAATAGTTAATTGAGAGTGATAAACTCAGTTAGCTCATGAATTTCGAGTTAAAGGTAGTTGGTGAGGCATGCAGAATAATTCTAGTTGTAACAGAGTTCGAAGTGTAATGGTGCATTAGTTAATGCATGTTGTAATCGTTTTAACTCAGTTAAGTGAGTTAAACTCAGTTGTTCTAATTGTAATTTCTTGATACACCAGTGAGAGGTCAAGTGAATTAAATATTAATTAATTCACAATTAGTGATCTCACACGCAACTGAGGATTTACTATTATTAGCTGCATGTATGTCAGATCCAGTGGAGACTCAGTTGAGATCTAGGTGAAAGGGAAGTTGACTATCAGTTGTAGGATTATTGGGTTGCACCCATGCAACCAAACACTCATTGGAGTGCCAATGATACTTGCGCAGTCAAGGAAGGCCAAAATTTCTATTCTTTAGTGATTGCATTCATCAGGGATTGCGCAAGCAAGGTAGGTTGTCTGGAAGCAGTAAATTGTGTAAGTATTCGTCAGTTTTATGTATGACAGTGTGAGAAAATTAGCTGAGTACATGAGGGCTCTTGTGAGAATATTTGTATGTAATTGTTTCATGATTCCATGCTGAATATACAATAGAAGATAGTGGGGTTTTGAGGAGAAAGCTTTCCTAAAAAATTATCTGTGTTGTGGTTTGATTGATTCTTCTTTGCCTCATGTGATTGGTCATTGTGTTTTTAATTCCGCAAAAGATTCGTAGAATCAATTCAGTATTTAACTTTAGTATATTTTTAGATCAGATTGAATCCATGATATACATGCTTGTTGTATAATTTCTACATGGTATCAGAGCACAGGAAATCACAATTGTGAAGGAGGAGTTGATTTTGTGCCTTGATAGAATTTGAATTTGAAGAAAGACTTTCTTGGTGCTATAGTTGATTCAGGATCGAAATGGCTTTCAATGGCTTGAGGTTGGAGTATGCACTCGAGGGAAGCTCAAACTATATTCCTTGGAAGGACAGGATGGAGGTAGTACTCAAAGACAATGGCCTGAAGGAATTGATTGACAATGATGTTCCTAAACCCGTTGTGACAAATGCTGCAAATCTTGATGCATAGCAAAAGAAAGTGGCAAAGGCGAGGAGGATCTTGTTGGAGGGAGTATGAGACCACATTGTCTCAAGCCTCCATGGAAAAGCCACACCATATGCAATGTGGAAGGCTTTGACGGATCTATTGCAGAGCAGCAGCGACCATAGGAAAATGGCACTAAAATATAAACTCAGGAAGATCAAGATGGAGAAAGGTGACTCCATACCAAAATATCTAACAAAGTTTGTCCAATGTCGGGATAAACTGGGGAGCGTTGGTATAACTGTTGTTGATGATGATTTGGTGAGCTTTTCTCTCCTAGGACATCCCAAGATTTGGCATAGTTATCAAGACTCTGTCAATGGAAGGGAAAAATTGCCAGATTGGGAACGACTATGGTTGGATTTGGTGCAGGAGGAGTTTAAACGGAACACCATAGATGAATATTCATCTAAGAATTAAGATGAAGAAGATTGTGCTTTGGCTTCTAAGGCGAATAAGGGGAAGGGGAAGAAATTCCATTCCAAATCTGAGTCTAAAAATGGCAAGACACGGGACATGTCCAAGGTGAAGTGTTTTCACTGTCACGAACATGGGAATTTTGCTACTAACTGTCCACAAAAGAAGAAGAACAAGAAGGCTAGAGGATCTACAGTTGTTGAGGCTTTGGCCTTGCGATTTGAGCTTGACTTCTCATTGATCGCATGCATGGTGTCGAGTGCATTGGGATATGTGTGTTATTTGGATAGTGGCGCTTCCTTTCACTTGACGGGAGATAAGGAACTTTTCAGTGACTTGGAGGAGAAGGATCTCCATATGCATATTGAAATGGGTGATGACGGGTGGTACAGTTCTATCAGGATTGGTACCATTACCTTCCAGAGGTAGACAAGTAAACCCTTTCAATTAAAATATGTAATGCATGTACCATGTTTGAAGAAAAATTTAGTCTCAGTCACAATGTTGGAGGATAGAGGCTATGATGTTGTTTTAGTGAAGGAAAATCTTTCCTGCGACACAAAACAACAGGACAAGCCAAGAGGATAGGGATTCAAGTTAAGAATCTCTACAAGCTAGAGGTAGATGGTTACGCAGTAATGATGGGCAAGGAGGAAAAAGTGGTGAGCCGGGATGAGGGCGGAGATTGGGCCATTTTCACCATGGAGCCTTGAAATTCATGCAGCAAATTTCTACTGGTCTTCCCAGGGGTACGCTTGCGCAGTCAGACATATGCAAGGGATGTACTATGGGAAACTATGTAAAGTCCTCCTTACATGAGAAGGAGAACCGAGCTTCGGGGATCCTTGAGAGAGTTCACACAAACGTGTGTGGACCATTCTCTGTTGCTTCGACAACAAAACATAAGTAATATGTAATATTTGTTGATGAATTTTCTCGTAAGTGTTGGATTTTATTCATGCAGAAGAAAGATCATACATTCTCTAAGTTTCTTAAGTTTAAAGCACTGGTGGAGAAAGATTCGGGGAAGCAAGTGAAGGCTCTTAGGAGTAATAATGGTGGAGAATACATCTCTAATGAATTCAAGAACTTCTGCAACAAAGAAGGAATTCGAAGAGAACTGATAGCGCCTCATAACCCACAATAGAATGGGTCCACAGAAAGAAAGAATAGAACGATCGTGGGTGTAGCAAGAGCGATGTTGCATGATCAAGGCCTATCGATGCATCTATGGGCGGAAGCATGCAACACTGCGGTATCTGTGTCGAACCGTTGTCCTCATAGGATACTTGGCATGAGTACACCTGAAGAGGATTTCACTAGTAAGAAACCTAATGTTTCACACTTTAAGATTTTAGCTCATATTTTTATGTGCATGTGACTAAGGACGCCAGGAAGAAGCTGGAACCGACAGCTGAGATCGGGATTTTTGAGGGGTACACTGAAACACCCCATAATTATCGATTGTATTTGCGAAACAGTAGAATGATTTTTGTGTGACGGGATATAAAATTTGATGAGGAGAAATCCAAGTGATTGTCCCTTGAAAGGGATTTGGACTTGCATGCAGAGGAGGAATTGTTGGTTCCCAAGGATGAGCCTCAAGATGTGGAGCAGCCACATGAGGAGGTTCATGGAGTGGAGGAAAAACTCATGCAGAGCCATCCATCAGAAATGGTAGAAGGCACACCATGGAAGTTGATATATTGAGACTTGATGCTACAAAGAATGTAGAAGCCCCTACTTCACAGCACAGACAGAGACAGTCTCCTGACAGTTTTACTAGATACATGGCTCTTATGAGCAAATGTATTGTGACTAAACCATCTTCCTTTTAGGAAGTAGTGCAGCAACCAACTTGGGTTGATTAAATGGTGGAGGAGTATGACTCCATTATCAAGAACAGTGCATGGGAGATTGTCCCAAGACCGGTTGACAAATCAGTGGTTGAATCAATATGGATCTACAAGGTAAATAAAGTTAATGATGGGAGTGTGGAGAAATATAAGCCCAGATTTCTAGCCCAGGGATTCTCACAGATCGAGGGGATCGATTATGATGAGACTTTTGCACCTGTTGCAAGGTACTCTTCCATTAGATCCATCCTTACACTCTCAGCGCAGATGGGCTAGCGCATTCATCAGATGGATGTGAAAACTGTGTTTCTCAATGGGATAATTGAGGAAGAGTTTTACATAGAGCAGCCTGAAGGTTTTGAGATCTTCAATAGTGAGTCGCATGTGTGCCGACTCAAAAGAGCACTATATGGGCTTAAGCAAGCACCTTGTGCTTGGTACACTCAGATAGACAGTTATTTCACCGGACTGGGCTTCACCAAAAGTGAAGCAAATGCAAATTTGTACCAAATTGTGGTTGAGGGTAAGCTATTGATTATTGTTCTTTATGTTGATGATCTAATTTTGACTGGTGATGAGCAGCTGATTTTTACGTGGATTAATCCCTCTTGCGGACAAGAGCGAACTCCCTAGTACTCAGCAAGTAGCTAGAAACAAACATCCATTTGGAAACCTTTTTATCTAGATTAATTGCATTTCAGAATTATTATAATAAAGTAGAGAGGACATGCCCCTACCTTGAAATACAAACATTCGATGTAGCCTTTTATCCCGTCGCTCCAAAGTGGTTTCTCCAATAACTAGAACCTGCAATCAAAGACAAGACAAAGAATCAAAGCATCTACAACATATAATAATCAAGGAATGCTAATCCAACTTAGTGATTAAGGAGTCTAAGTATTGATGTTATTTCAATAAGCATAAGAACAACTCAATGAGAAAAAGAGATCCATATGTATTATCTTGAATAAAAAGAGTAATCTTACAACATGATGCTTTGATGTCGTACAGATTTCTCCTGGGGTCCTGAACAATATTTTCTCCTTCAGTTTGATAAGCCTTCCTCTCTTAATACCAGCAGGGAGTTATGGACACAAGGGTGTGATCATTCTCATGTAAACAACAACTCACTAGTGTAGAAAGTATGAACTCTTATGAATTCTCTTCAGTAATTCATTTACAATCTACCTTTCAACCTTAAACTTGAGCTCAGTTTATAGGGAAATGGAGGTAGTTTCAGTTCCATGAAGAGGGTGGTGGATTCCTCTCATGAAGGGATTTGAGCTCCATGGACCAAGGGATAAGCTCCATGAGTGGAGGGATAAATCGCGAACTGATCACGACACTAGAAGCTTCCAGTTGGGAGAATATTAGACCAGCTAGGCTTCTAGAATTTACTTTTACCTTTTATTTTTCTTTTCACGGGGGTGCACAGGTAATAGTGGAAAAAAGTGTGGGGGTTGCCGCAATTTATGGAACAAATAGCAGCGCATGCCCAGGAAAAGGCTAGAAAACCGCGGAGGTATAATTTTAAGGGTTTTACTGAGCTTTTCTCCAATTCCAAGACTTGATTCAGGAACATTAAGGTTTTTTACTTCTAAGAGAACATGATATAGGTGGTAATAGACCCATATAAACAGTCAAATGTCGTGGTGACAAAATAACGTGTAACACTAATACACTCATTCAAGGAGGATCTTGCAAGGGAGTTCGAAATGAAGGACATGGGACTCCTTCATTATTTCCTTGGCTTGGAAATATGGCAGCGGGATGGTGAACTTTTTGTGTCTCAAGGCAAGTATGCAAAGGAGATACTAGGTAAGTTTCACATGGAGAGTTGCAAACCCATGGATACTCCTCTTCTAGGAAATTGGAGGAAAGATGATGCTACTTCTGGAGAGGTAGTGGATGCTACTATCTACAGGCAGTTAGTTGGTTCACTGATGTATCTAGTGAACACCAAACCAGAAATTTGCTACGCAATTAACCATTTGAGTCAAGCTATGGTTAAGCCTACCAAACTCTTTTGGAAGGCGGGGAAGCATGTCTTGAGATACCTAAGGGGCACATCAGAGTATGGTCTATGGTACATATGGATAGAGGGAGTGAAGCTTCAAGGCTTCATAGATGCAGATTGGGTGGGCAGTCCATCAGACAGAAAGAGCACATCAAGAGGGATCTTCGGCATAGGATCGACATCAGTTTCCTGGTACAGCAGGAAACTGCAATCTGTGGCACTCAGTTCAGTGGAAGCAGAATACATGGCAGCAAGTCAAGCTGTATGCGAGGCTATTTGGATGAGAAAGATGTTGGTTGGTTTGTTTGGTTCTCATATGGATCCAACCGTGATTCATTGTGATAGTCATAGTTGCATTAAACTCTCAATTAATCTTGTGTTTCATGATAGGTCCAAGCACATAGATATCTGGTACCATCATCTCAGAGATTGTGTGTAGAGGAGAATAATGTTGCTTCAATACATTCCCACGAAAGATCGTGATTCAGATAGTCTAATGAAGCCGCTCACCAAGAGCAAATTCAAATACCACAGAGACAGGATCGGGGTGAAGGATAATCCCTTTCTTGTTGAGAGGGAGTATTGATATTCAATAAGAAAATTTCAACTCCCACGCCTAGTGCATTAACCACCTACACTAGGGTGGGGCCCACAGGTGCTAAATTTGGTGCATGTTTATTTTATTTATCCCTTAATTAATATGGACAATAAAATGTAATATAGTCTCAAAATAACTTGTAATAGTTAACTGAGAGTGATAAACTCAGTTAGCTCATGAATTTCGAGTTAGAGGTAGTTGGTGAGGCATGCAGAGTAATTCTAGTTGTAACAGAGTTCGAAGTGCAGTGGTGCATTAGTTAATGCGGGTTGTAATTAGTTTAACTCAGTTAAGTGAGTTAAACTCAGTTGTGCTAGTTGTAACTGCTTGATACACTAGTGAGAGATCAAGTGAATTAAATATTAATTAATTCGCAATCAGTGATCTCACATGCAACTGAGGATTTACTATTATTAGTTGCATGCATGTCAGATTCAGTGGAGACCCAGTTGATATCTAGGTGAAAGGGAAGTTGACTATCAGTTGTAGGATTATTGGGTTGCACCCATGCAACCAAACACCCAATGGAGTGCCCATGATACTTGCGCAGTCAAGGAAGGTAAAAATTCCTATTCCTTAGGGATTACATTCATTAGAGATTGTGCAAGCAAGGCAGGTTGTCTGGAGGCAGTAAATTGGCTAAGTATTGGTCAGTTTTATGTATGATAGTGTGAGACAATTAGCTGAGTGCAAGAGGGCTCTTGTGAGAAGAGTTGTATGTAATTGTTTCATGATTCCATGTTGAATATACAATAGAAGATAGTGGGGTTTTTAGCAGCAAGATTTCCCTGGGAAATTATCTGTGTTGTGGTTTAAATGATTCTTCTTTGCTTCATGTGATTAGCGATTGTGTTTTCAATTTTGCAAAATATTTGTAGAATCGATTCAGTATTTAACTTTAGTACATTGTTAGATCATATTGAATCCATGATATACATGTTTGTTGTATAATTTCAACACAAGGCATCATTTGCATGGATATCAACAAAGGGTTTCAATCTGTTAAGGAAATGGTAGGCATCTACAGTTATGCCAGTAATAGTTATCATCCTATGGCAATCAGTGTCAACACCAACGTTGGAAATATTGATTTTCCTATCTAGAGGATTGGATTTTTTGGGGTACTTTGAGGCCAACCGACTTCCTTTAGTCACCGTGGGAGACAAAAATTGCACTAAGACTTTGGTTTCATGTCTGGAGTCTCTGGCTAATGGCAGGTGTAATTACAATTGGGAAAATTCATTAAGTTTTAGGGACAATTACCTGGCCATCCTCTTGGAACTCAAGTTCAACATTGTGGTTACTCTTTGGCATTATTCTCTCATTAAATATCATTATGCACCATCATCTTTGTCAGAGGTTCAACCTTGTTCACAATTCTCGAAAGTAGGTATCGCCCTATTTTTGTTTGTCGCTCTTTGCAAATAGGCATCATACTTTCTGGGTGTCTCGAGCTCAAATTTCGCAATGTCGACAGCCTCGAGGTGAATTCACTTCGCTACCATGTCATTTTCTTGAGTATTGACCGAAATTGGAAGGTTATTTGTGGTTTGAAGGTGTTCGTTGGTTTTATCAGTGGTCTACAAGGTGTGTGCAACCTATGGAAGAAATTAGAAAGGAAGGATCAGTTCACAGAAGTTAGAAAGGAAGGATCAGTTCAAGGCTTACAACTTATGTACATAATGTGGCTCGTGATTGGTAGATGCAACAAGCCTCATGATTAAAACACAACCATTGACAACAACATGGCTTGGGTGCAAATTGTGGTCAAAGCATGGCTCGTGAACGTGACTCGGGGTCTTGGCAGAGTCTACAGTTGTGGCTCTCCATCGGTTGACCACCCTCACAACACTGGTCATGGCCTTTGGAAAATGGCAGGTCTTCCATCCTCCGACAAGCTCATCAGTATTTCTAAACATCTCTCTGTCAATTAGTTCTGATATTTTTTTCTCAGTCTATGCTAGTTTTTTGGTCGAGGGCTAATGCTATGGCCATTTTGTAATTTTTCAAAAATTGTGTTCAGTCTTGTCTCTGGTCTTGAAAGGTACTCTAGTCAAATGCAGTATATGCATTTTAAAGACTCTAAATTGGTGGTTGTGGGTTGGTTTCCGTACGGGGCAGCCCCAATCACCAAGTAATGATGATTGTACTCATTTTTCATAGTAATATAATGTCAAACTTCACAAAAAAAAAAAAAAAAAAATTAAAAAAAAAAATTAAAAAAATCTTAACATAAGACAACTTGACACAATGCAACAAAAAATTAAAAATCGACTATCAAATTAACGTGTAGAGTAGGCGCTCTCGACCCATTGCAATGAAAACTTAGAAAACAACCATGAAATTGACACATTGTGGTGGCGAAATTGATCTATTATAACAAAAACTTTAAAATCAACTATCAAATTGACACATAATGGGGTTGGATTCCTAGTCGAGGATCGACACGGATGCTACAGCAAAATAATAATAATAATAATATAAAATAAAAATGAAAAATGAAAATAAAACAAAAACAAAAACAAAAAAGACTTAAAAAAATAATAACAAATAAATAAAAAAACATATTAAAACATTAAAAAAAAAGACCCAAAAAAATCAAATATATAAAAACACACACACAGACACACATATATATATCTAAATGTTAATAAAAATAATAATAATTAAGAAATATAAAAAAATAAATGAAAAAACAAGAACATATTTCCAAAAAAACATAATTTAAGAAAAAAAAACACAAAAAAAAACATTAAGAAAAATAAATCATGAAAAAAAGAAAAATAAAAATAAAAAAGAACTAAAATTCATAAACAAGGAGTTCCCCTTCGTTCCATTGTTAGTGCTATTGGAGCCCCTACCCCACACATTCAGCGAATATTTAGCCACCAACCGTCAACAATTTGTGGGCTACACTCCCTCATATATCAAAGATTTTGTTGATTTCATTCTCAAAACTAAAAACATCTAAATTGATGAGAATGACTTGTTGGTAAACTTTGACATTGTTTCTCTTTTCACCAAGATCTCAGTTCCTAGAGCTTTAAGCCTGATCTCACAATTATTTGATGCTGAAACTTTGAACCTTATCCAAATTTTCCTCACCTCGACTTTCTTTTCTTTTAAAGGTACCATCTATGAGCAGACAAGAGGTACGACTATGGGATCCCCTAAGTGTTGGTTCTAATTTTTTGATAACACATTTGTCATTTGGCAACACGGTTGACTTGCGCTTGATGTCTTTCATTCTCATCTCAATAGTATTGCTCCTTATATCCAATTCACTATGGAGTTCGAATCAAATAAATCTCTTCCTTTCCTTGATGTCCTTGTTACTCGGCTCCCCAATGGTCCCCTCTCCCATCAAGTTTATAAAAAAAGACACACTGGTCGTTATCTTTGCACCATTTCACATCACTACCCATCCCAAAAGTTTGTTGTCATTAAAACCCTTATATCCATAGCTCTAAAAATCTTTGTCCCCAAGTTCCTTTCAACTGAAAATTTCCATTTATTCCAAGCTTTCAAATTCAATGGTTATTCCATCGCTCATATCATTAAAGCCCTTCAAGTTGTATCCCACCCTAGATCCCCAATCCTGGTCCTTCTCCTTTTGTGGCCAAGTTATGCTTCCATACATTAAAAGCACCACAAATCTTATAGCAAATATCTTGACCAAGAAGAATATTAAAACCATATTCAAGCCTCATAAACCCTTAAGCAATTATTATGATTGGCCAAAGACAAATCTGACCCCATGCAATGATGAGGGGTCTATCAGATTCCCTTTTCATGCGAAAAATCCTATATAAGCCGGACAGGTCATCTTTCCAAAGCCCACCTCAAAGAACACATAGTTGATACCAATCACAACCGTTTATCAAAATCCATCATCGTTGAACACTCATTTAAGTCCAAATATTTGATTTGATTTGATCAATCAAAATCCTAGCCTATGTTATATTTTACAACTCTCGAATTATTCAAGAAGCTCTTGAAATAAAAAATAATCCTAAAATTTTTAATAGAGAGAACAGATACAGGCTTAGCCAATCTTGGAAGCTCGTCATCCACCCTACCTCTCATTAAGTCTCCAATCATATAATTAAAATATTTCACATATATTTTATATTGTATAATTATTTCCAAATATCAATTTTCAAAATTTCTACTATTTTCAATTAATTTATTATCTAATTTTTCATTGGATCCTTCTTGGAATTTGTCTCATTGGTTTTAATTCTTATAATTTATTTATTTTATTATTAATTTTAATAAATTTTAAATTAATTATTTTTCAATTTAAAATTTGTTTTTTTTTACACTATTAATTCTTAATTAGATCTTGTAAATTAAATTATTATTTATTTATTATTGATTCTCACTTAAACTCTAAATTCTTATTAATATCAACTCTATTTATTATTATTTTTAAAATTGATTAATATCAATTCTTTATTATTATTTTTTAAATTGATTTTTAATTAATCTTTCAACTAATTCTTATTTTTAATTTATATTCTTTTTTCATTTCTTAATTTTAATTTATTTTCAACATAAATTTTTAATTTAGAATGAAATCTATATAACTAATTCTTAATCTTATATTATTAATTGTAATTTTCAACGATTTCTTATTTTTTCTTATTTTCAATTCTTACTCTTGTTTCATTCTTTCATTATTAATTATAACTGTTCTAGTTCGTAATTCTTCTTATTCCTTTTTTCTACTCATAGATATTATTTTATTATTTTCTCTTTTTAATTATAAATTCATTAATTGTTAATAATTTTAATTATTAATTAATTCTTATTTTATATTTTCAATTTGTGGATTTAGTCAATTATAAATTATTTAACTTAAATTTGATTAAAAATTCATTTTATTTATCAATTTATTTTAATAATTTTGATGAATTTTACCTTGATCGAGTGGATACTTAATTCTTGTTATCTTATAAATAGGTTTTTTAGTACTTGTTTACTCACATTAGCTCTTTGGTCCCTAATGATGGATGGAGTAACCATCCGAATGAAAAACACATTACATAGTTCTCTTCCGGAAATACCCAGCAACATGAATAATTGTGGAAGTCTCCAATCACATAAACTAAAAAAAAAATTAAAAATATTTAACAAAAAAACCCGGCCAAGGGTCTCATGGCCAACCCAAGGTCGGTGGAGCGACGCTTAGCACTGCTCCATCGGCCCTAATTTAGCCCTACGTCCCCTGACTAGTGGAGGGTAGATTCACATAGACTTGTGGTCCTCGGCTAGCTGAGGGCCGATTTTGGGAATCGACCCTCCGTGAGTCATGGGTCGTAGGGTTGATCTAGGGTCGACGAAGCAGTGCTCGATCGGCCCTGTAACCGTCGGTTGGCAGGGCTTATTAATTTTTTTTAATAATATTTTTTTCAATGTTTATTTATTTATTTATTTATTATTTATATTTTAATGTTTTCATGATTTTGTTTCATTTTGTATTTTAATGTTTTTTTTTATTTTAATGAATCTTTTTAATTTTATTTTAATGTATTTTTTTATGATTTGTATTTATTTTTTTTAAATTTATTTGTATTTTTTATTTTAAGGATTTTTAATATTGTTTTTTTTTAATTGTACGTTTTTATTTTTTTCTACCATTTTTTTTTACTTATAATGTTATCTAAATCAATTTTTTAAACAACTTCAAAAGTCATCATCTTTGTATACAAAATTCATAAAATTTGTTATTTTTCAACATTTTATATTCAATTTTTTCATAAAAATATTTTATTTAACATGTCATTTTTAGTAAAAAGGTCCCAAAAAACGTATTTTTTTACTTATATCTAATGCAAAAAGTGTATTTTTTTCTCGAGCGTTTAAAATTATTATTTTTTAGTGTTAATTATTTTATGTGTATTGAAGTATTAATTAACAATATATAAATATATAAAAAAATCCTAACCTCAAAATATTATTTATTTTTATTTTTTTTGAAAAAAAAAAATCATTATAAAAAAACATTGCAAAGAAAAACAAAAAACACAAGTTTGGAAAACCTTTAAAAAACAAACATCTTAGGATAAAAAACAAGAAGAGGAACAAGACAACTTGAAAAATAGTTAAATAATCAACATTAAGAAAACAAATTGTGCATACTTAGGACATAAGAAATTTTAAAATGTCAAAAATATGCCTAAAAAAAAGGTTGATACTTTTCAAAATTTGCATGAAAATCACCAACATTTTAAACAAATTATTCATACTTAATATATCAAAAAAATTAAAGTGTCAAAAATAAGCCTAACAACAAAGGGTTGATGTTGCATCAACACTTTTCAAATTGGCATGAAAATCGCTAACATTTAAAAAAAAAATGTGCATACTTAATACATAAGAAAATTTAAAGTCACAAAAATATGCTCCCAAAAAAAAGTGTATTCTGAATCAACACTTTTCAAAATCGGATGGTTTTTTGCTATTTCTAAAAAATGAAAACTCGATACAATTCTCGTTTCATTGGAAACTTTGTTCTATTATGTGTTATAGGCAAAATCCAAAATTGCAGGAAAGGAAAGACAATAAGAAAACCTATGTTAATTGAAATGAAAGGAAGGAAACCATCTTAACTATGATGAAATGAAAGCATATCTATTATAGTATGCAAAGAAACAAACTCACAAGTGAAATAAAGCTTGTAAATAGTAAACCCTAATTCTGCAAGAAAAAGGTAATTTCTACAGCAAACTAGGTCGAAGAATCTACTTAGTGTCTTTGCTTCGAAATTCCATCTTCAATATTACAAGGTTGTTGTAACACATCAAAGAATGTGAATCATGGGTTGGATGCAAGTTTGGAATATTTTCGGAAGAAAAATGCAATTTGCTACAGTATTCCTTGTTTTGCTAGAGGAGATAGTTCAATGAGCAATAAATATTGAGATGAGGTTGTCATTAATGTGAACCCAAGAAACCCTAGAATATGCCCCACCTTTGATGACATATGAAAGGTAAATTTAAAGACTTTATGGTCAAGGTCGCCTTAATTAGATTATCCTCGTCATACCAATTATGATGGTATGAGGCAAGTCATGAGGACCCTCACGCTTTGGGAGATATGCTTGATAAAAAATGAAGCCCCCTTCATGTGGTTGAATTTTCCAAAAGGAGATGATGTGGCAGACCCTTATTGAAGACTCAATTTAAATATTTTATGGTCAAGTGATTTTGGGTTTTGAATCCTTACTCAAAGTTTATTTTAAAGGGAAATATTTTCTAAATATTGAATTTAAAATGCCTCCCTCCGATCCTTACAATTCAAACTCATTTCATAAGGGGCTTTTGGCTCCAACAAAAATTAAATTTGAATTTCATTTTCCCTCCATTTTTCAATTCAGATTCATTCAAGCACGGGATAGTCGACCCTTCCATCAAGTATATAAAGGAATCAATATTCTCACAAATGGCCAACCAAAATTTACATTCCCGGTCTGAGGTACCTGTTGCCTTGGATTAGTCTTGAACATCCTTCAAGGAGGTCAACTTGTTTGGGTATTTTTCTTGATCTGGATTATTTATTTTGACTTGGGTTTCGCTAGGCATATTTGTGCCCATTCAGCCTCCTTGAAGTTGACTCTAAGGAATATTGACAGTGGGTTTTACCTTACACATTCTCTGGAGTGGCATAGGCTTGTGGCCTTGAATAATTGGGCATATCTTGAATATATCCTTTGGGATGGATATCGTTGAGCTTTGATTTGTTTTTCAAGTGATACTGATGGATATCATGTGCTAAACTAGGGAAAATTTCTGAACATTACTTCAAATCTATGTGGAGTAACTTTTGCCTCATACATGTAGCCTACTTTGGCTCTGTTTTGGCTTGATTTCACCTCTTATCTGGCCTGTGGTACGAGCCATAACTTATGTTGAAACTTCAACCCTCAAGTTCAGGGCCATGTGCATATTTTGGTAATTTAAACCCTTCATTGTTTAAGGTAAAGCTTAATGTATATTGGCCTTTAATATCATAAATAATACACTTGTGTTCGACCTTCATTTCTGAAGTATGGTGATGCTAGTTGAAGTAATTTTGTGACCCTAAATCTAAAGATCATCAAACATTGTTGGGTTGTCTCCATCTTGATTGTGTAGTAGAGTTATTCGGCCTATTCAATAAGCTAAGGTGAATTGATTTTTTAAGTCTGGTTGACCTAACAATGATTATGGTTTCAAAGGCTGAAAAAAATATGCACTTTGTAGACAATTTGTTGTACATGGGTAATCAAGGTCTAATCCAAGGAATTTGTTCATATTTGTGGTAGGTTCTAGAAAAAAACTGTGAGGATATTAATAGCTCCCATTAATATCAAAAGGCTTCAGCTATGGACTTTTTCATTCATCTAAAGACATGAGTGGTTCCATACCTGAGGCATCTCTTCGGGATTCAGGTTTGTTCCGAAGCACAAGTTTATGATTTTTTCATTGAAGTATTATCATTGCCTTCAAACACAGAGCTCTTGATTGGATTTATCCTGCCTCATCACTGAATTTAGTAGCAAAGGTATTTTGACAAGGGTTTGACATACTTTCTTGATATGATATGTTGAGAATTGATCATATTCAGAGAGCTTTAGTGGCACATATCATACTAAATTTAGGCAACACTCAATGGATATTCATGTTTTGTAAGGGGTGGCATCTTGAGGATGTTACTCAGAATCTTGAGAAGAAGACCTCATCTACAGCAGTGAATATTTGAGGTGAACAACTTGTAGTGAAAGACACATCTTGATATCAGTATTAAGGCATCATTGGATCAAAAAATCAGAGGTACAAGAATTCTTACTCAGTTTACTTGCCACAACAATTTTACAGTAGTTAAATAAGTCTGGTCTTATATTATACATCTGAAGTGCATATCAACAGTAAGGGCTTGATTGAATATCTTTGTAAGTGATCCATTATCCATAGTACAGGATCCCACAATTTTCTATCTATTTTAGTATCATATTTAGGGTGGTAGGGTGGTGCAAGGAAGGAGAGTGAAGTCTCCTTTAGGTTGTAGCTTGAAAAATACTTCAGGGTGGCAAGGTGGTGTTAGGGCAGGTTGGCACCTGCACAGGGATTGGAGCATCCTTCCAGTTGGAGCTGGTAAATTCAATGTTTTTCTAGAGTACTAGGGAGTTGGGGATTCCCTTTTAATTGGAGTTGAATCATAAATTTGTATTCGTAGAATTTTAGAGAAGCATTCGGTGGCTTTTATCCCTTAAGGGTTTCCACCTAAAAATATATTGTGCATTTTTCTCTTAGTGTGTTTATCATTTTTATATATTGTTAATGCTCTAAATATTTTAATATTTTACTAAATGATAAGAAAAATTGATTCACCCCACTCTCAGTATTTCCAACAATAAAATGTGTTAAGGATGATGTTGGAAAGGAAAACGAGGCTAATAGAGTCTAAGAAATGATAAACCACTCATGTACATGTCATCATATCATTGGTAGAAGGATGTATTCAGCGAAAGGTTTGGTTTTAGAGTCTCTTAGGCACCCAAGCGAGGGGGACTATGTAGTCACAACAAAACAATAGTGATGGACAAAAAATAAATATATCAACAACTAAAGTGAACTCTAATGCATAAATAAAGGTGCAAATAAAAAATATGATCACTACTAATGCTCAAAATATTGTGCGGAAAAGATTGTTCAGAAACAAGATAATTAACCTTGCATAAAAATAATACTCAAAAATAAATCACAAAAATGAACAAGTGCATAACGAATAATGATACATCAAGGGTCTTGAGAACCTGGGGTGGGGCCTAACTCGAGAAAGCTCAAATCACGAAGGATAAATAAACTAGGTGGAACCAAAGATGTCTTTCATTAATTGGAAATTTTTTGGTACATAAAAAGTTGCAGAGCTAAAACTCCTAAATCTCTCTATTGTTATGCTTCTACTGCTTCAACTAACTTCAACTAGCTGATTAATGGGCTATTCGAGCTCTCTATTTATACAAAATGAATGAGGGGAAACCTCCTTGAAAGGAGGATTTTTTTCCCTCCAAAAATCCTCAAAAATAGGATCATGCTCCCTAAGTGACCTCATAGCTACAGGGAGGAGTATTTAATGCTCCAAGCTAGTCGAGTTTCATCTTTCTATAGCAGAGAACAAGTCCCATGAATCTCTCTGATTAGATATCCTTGTAATTTGTGCCAAATCTTCTCAATATCTCGCATCATAATCACATTAGGAACATAAAGCATGATAAATCTCTTTAACCTTCCTAAGAACTCATTTAAGTTAAGAAAACATTATTAATTGCAAAAGGGAAGGTCTAATATAACTTTTTAGTGCCTAGGAAACGTTAGATGGGCCTTATGTTTTACCTAATTGAGAGGCCCATCAATAGTTGAGAAAGACCCACAAATGAATGTTTGCAGTTCTCATCAAAGGTGGGAAAAAGTTGTGGTAGTCATGAAATTTGAATTATCTAAGGCATACACTAAAGTAAACTAGTTATTCTTGCGACTAATGCTTCTTCAATATGGATTGGACATTCAATCAGTAAACTCGATATTGGGGTGTCTTGGATAAGTCAATTTCATAGTATTTATCAATGTCTCACCGTTAGAAATTTTCAAGGCATCTATGGATCTTAAGGAAGGGTGTGTTTAAGGAAGGGTGTCCCTAGGCACCCTTTTTGTCTCTAATATTTCTCTAATAGTAGCGAGCTTCAGAGCTTTAAGTAGATTAGTTATCTCCATGTGAAATGGATTCATTAGAGGGATCAAAATTAAAAGTACATTTATTATTTCACACCTATTGTTTGTTGATGATATTCTTCTTATTTTTTTGTGTGTGGGGGCATAGGGGAGGGGGGGAGGGATTTAAGGAGATGAACTAACTCAAAATCATACTTGATTGCTTTCGTAAATCGACAGGGATAAAAATAAAAATGAATAAATCTTTTATTTTTATTAATGACTTGAGTGATAATATAAAGGGGCAGAATGCTCAATTTTTTCCAATGGATGTGAATCCCCTTGATAACAGAGTGAAGTATTTTGGTTTTATCTTAAAACCTAACAAAATACAAAGGGATATCAACTATTGATGATAAAAAATATTGAGGATAGAATCAATTGTTGGTGTCATAGATGGTTGTCTAGGGGTGGAAGGTTGGTATTGTCTAAGTCTATACTTAAGAGCATTCTTGTTTATTAGTTATCCATTGCACATATTCCAAAGAGGATCATTGAATATATTCATAGAAAATTTTCCTATTTTATTTGGATATGAAATCATGAAAAGGAGGGCATTCCCCTTATCAAGTAATCAAGGATTTCCACTTGGAAAGAGTTTGGTGGTAGGGGGTTCATAAATTTGCATATGTTTGGATAGGCATTAGTAGCTAAAAGTATTTAAAGGCTTCTATATCACAAAGGATTATGGGGTAAGGTGATGAGGGAAGAATACTTGGAGAATAGGGATCTTGAGGGAGGGATTATATCATAACCCAAATCCTTTAAAGGGTCATATACTGTGTGGAAAGGTTTACTTAAAGTTCATGATATTTTAGGATGAGTGGTTTCCTAGAAAATTGGAAAGGGTAATAAGGTGAAAATAGACATGGACCCATGGATTGGAAGTGGGGCTAAATATAAGCTTTCTAAAAGTCTTAGGATGCACCTTCATAACAAAGACATCACAACATTAGCAAAAACTGCATTGACAATTATTCTTGGAGAAGGGTTACCAATTTATAAATTTTCCTTAGATTTGGGCTTGTAGTTTGAGTTGGAAGTGGAATGGAAACATTATAGAAACTCACTTAGACACAATTCCATGTTCCTTTCAAAATAGGATGATGAACTAATTTGGTTTAAGACTACAATAGGGATACTTATAACAATTCTAAGTTACATAGTTAAAATTAGTTAGAATATGAGAGATGAAAGGCTATCGTGGTGGAAGGTAACATGGAAGTTATGATGTCCTTTAAAAATTAGGATCTTCACTTGGTCATCCCATGAAACAAAATCTTAAAATAGGATAATGTACAAAAAGGAATTTGGACTAGACATGTTTGGCATTACTTATTTAAGCATGTAATGAATTGGTGGATTAGCTTTTTGTCCAGTATTCTTTTACCAAAGCTATTTGGAAATAAATGTTTCAAAATTTTAATATATAGAATCATTGGGATAAATTCACCTTCATATAATATTTTTAATCTTGATTTATTGTTGATAGCAATTTTTATACTTTTAGGTTATTCCATGTTGTGTTATTTGGGAAATCTAGTTATTAATAAATAGAATGATCTTTGGAGGAATGGAGGCACATCAGGGTAGATTAACTCATCATATTAGAATATCCTCTGGATAAGGAAGGGAGCCCCTCAAACAATCAAACCCAAGGATCCTTGAAGCCCCTAATATAGATCAGTCTATATCCCAGGGATTTTTTGATGGAGCATACCAAGTTTCTCTAGGTGAATATGGAGTGGGAGCCATTATGTTTCTCAAAAGTTCACGTCATTTTTCTTTAAAGTATGGGACTAGGCTAGAAACCAAAAATATAACATAAATTTATGCACTCGGGAACTTACTCAAAGCTACATTGGAATAAAAGGTGAAAAGGATCTAGATTATGGGCATTGATTCTAAACTTGAAATAGACTAGGAAAATGGTAAGAGCAACATCACTAAACTACTTTGAAGGCCTGTCGTGGATGAAACTCAGGTGTTGAAAGGATATTTTGATGAAATTTATTTTATCCATGTTTATAGATATTTCAATCACAAGGAAAATACTCTTTCAAAACAATTCATTCACCTAAGTTATTTGTAGAGATTTGCCTTATTGCACTACATAGTTCATCTTGATATCCTCACCAAGGACCAATTTTACCTTTTTTGGGGGGAACTTAACACATTTCCCCTCTTTCTCTACATGATTAACCTTCATGGGGAATGTTATCCTTTATTGCTTCAACCAAAAGTTCATTTCCCAAGGTTCTTGCAATCTTGGTGTCATGGCCTATGAACCCTTCTTATTCTCCAAACCAAGCTATGTTTTCCCTAGCTTCCATTCTCTTTATAACAATGGATTTGAGGGTTTAATAAAAGCCATCGACCAATTTTGAGGATTTTATTATAAACATTACTACATTTTCATATTTCTAATGAAGCAAGGAAGAAATCATTAAGCATCAAGATAAGTTAAGAAGATCCTTGTTGAATTTTTTTCACCTTTCACTCTACTTATGATTTTACTACTAATGTCAAAGTTCTAATAGGAAAATCTTTCCCATCTCTATTCTATGTCCTTTCCTCTTTGTGTGTATTTGGGTAAATTTTGCAAAGTCATCAAAGTTCATCCCCATGACCCTTTGCATCTTATCCCCTTACCTTTTACCCAAAGTTTTACCCAACGGTATGGTCCCTTAGTGTATTGAATTACCTTCATATGGATCCTCCAAATAACCAACCCTTTCTTCCTCCATTTCTAAATTCCACAAAAACCTAATAATAATAATAATAAGTAATAGTAATATAATTTTAAGGTTGTAGTGCACTTGACACCAAGTTAATGTATAATATCTCCTTATCTATGGAACAATGGGGCCCCTTTGGCCAACAATTTTGATTTTATAGTCTACAAAATGATATAACCTAGCCCTTTTGGATTCAAACTTGTAAATTTCAAATAAGAAACACAGGTTGTTAACTAATTATCCTACTCAAGTTATACCACTTAATGCATGCAAACATTACACTTATAGTTGCTTTTAGTATAGATGGATTGGTTTTTTATGAATTGTTGACCCATAAAGGTAATGCCATACATGGCCTTTGGGGTATGTACACTCTTAATTTGTATGAATCCACAAGGAATTTTCAATATCATAGTTTGGGAATGAATTGGTGCATATACTTTAAATGTTTAATCTATATATATATATATATATATATAGATCTGGGGAAATATCCAAGCAGATCCAGCCAAAGGGATCACAAACACACACACACATATCCCCGAGGAAGTATCGAAGCAGATCCATCTGAAGGGATCACATCTCGTTGGCTTATTAGCATAGCCTAAACCCAAGGGCATCGAGGAGAATTGACCCTGTGACCTCCCATTAGTGTGGTGCTTTAACAACAAGAACTCGACCAATTAAGCTGACCCTCGGGGCTAAATCATTAATACAGATGCCTTCCTCCATACCTTAGATTTTATTTCATACGTTTAATATTTGTTATATTAAATTATTATTATAATATTTGTAGAGACTAATCTAAATGTACAACTTTTTTCTAACAAAAATTTGGTAGGATTCTCCCACTTCTTTGAAATTTTTAGATAATGGGTAAATTTAATGTCATCAGTAATATAGTTCTTAAACCAGTATGATTATTATGTCACTGCTTGCGCAGTGATATCTAGGATTAGCGAAGTTGGATTATTATGCCCGTACTATAGAAAATTTTGACATTTTATATGGTTAACATTAAGTTTTTATTGTAAATTTTTTAGTGACGCCAGCCCACTGCCACATCCTCGAGTACTGGTTTCGAGGGTGAACATCATCCTAACAGTGGTTTCTTTTGTATTTGGTAAATGCTGCATTTAATATAGATCAGTCTAGATTCGATACCATAATATGTAGCTTCAATGTATTGTAGATTGATAGATATGCCAGACATATTGACGACGCCTGCAAATTTATGAATGGATGGGACCATGGATCGGTACACAAAAGAGTTTGGCTTCCAACTTAAAGTGATTTAATTGCTCCGACTGCATAGCATTCCTTTCGTCGATTAATACTTAATGGAAGTAACTGCCTCTTGCACGGAGCTACCATACATGATCGATGACTAACACATTAAACTAATTAGTATAGGATATATAGGTTGTGTCACTGTGGGAATCCAACTACTCTTCTACACTTTCAAGGTCTCTTGCACGCCAATAGTAAATCCAATACAGTGAAAGCAGATTAAAGCATATTCAATACCATATCACAGAATATTAGCGCACCAATATTTCATTCCAGTCTAATATTTCTAAATCAAGGTGCTCACTAATGTTATTCACATTGTGGGTGTTATCGTTTGACATTTCTGAAATACAACTCAAAGCCTCTGCGTAATTTTTTTCGCATTGTGGCCCTCACCAATGTTCAAACTATATTTGATTTTATTAATAACTACTATGTGCTTTGTTATCCAAAATATTGGAACATGATTGGAAAATCGAATAACCCTTTGTAACATCATCCTCCCACATTTGCCCAATCTAACTGGTCCACCAGGGTAAACATGTGACGAGAGGTCACTATGATGATATTCAACCTCCTAGGTCACCTTAAGGAAGTGGAACCAGCGAAATTGTTGAAAATAACGCCAAGAAATATTCTAATTTAATTTTCCCTTGAATTAAATGAGAAGAAAATTGTAATTCCACATTACATGACAACTTGTACAAGGTAACTAAGTTAGTTTGACTTCTTTGCCTCAGTTAATTTGAGTTGAGGGCCTAACTTGAGTCATGTAGAGTGGTTCTTACTTTTTAGGAGCCCTGGTTGAGTTTATTTTGAGTTGTAATTAATTAATTCAATTTATCTAAGTTAAAGTTATTTTAACTAGTTCCAATTGTTGGAGGAACTAGTGAGAGGTCTAGTAGAGAGTTATGCACTATATGGTCAATTAGTTAACTGATAAATCAACCATAAATAACTCATGCATGTGTGAAATAAGAGCTACCCAGTTGAGATTGGAGTTCAAGGGAAATGTACTATCAGTTGTATGATCATCCAAATTGTATAGGTGGCGCATGCAGTCAGAGGAAAGCCCTAGATGGATTGTGCAGTATTGGATGGGGATTTCCCAAATTAATAGGGGCTAATTACCCAAGGAAACATTGCAAGGAAATACAGATCTGGGTAGGCAGAAAATTGGCTAAGTATTGGCCTAGGCTTGTCTATGAAGTAGTGAGATAGATAGAGATAGTGCAGAGGTTTCTTAGGCTTGAGAGAAGCATTGTAATCTTCTCATATTTTTTTACTAATGAAATATACAGATAGTGAGGTTTTTAGTTGAGGCTTTCCCCGGGAAATAATTGTGTAATGTGTTCATTTAATTCTTTCTCTTTTATGCTTCGTGATTTCGCGATCATTTAAATTGGTTTCCACAATTGTATAGTAGATTCAAGTCTATTATTTTAAAAATTACAATTAGAATTTTGAATCTACAAGTAATTTCTACAGGGAGAGAATCAAATTGACCATTCATACATCCTACAGAACCCACACAGAAGCTATAGGAGACAACCAACCTTTCTGGGTGCTCAACTCCTAAAGCAACTTGTATTTTACTGAACAAACACCCCATTCTCTCCCATGACAAGGCAATAATACGACTCAAACCCTCTAGTCATTCCCATAGCAAGGCCATCCCAATGACTATGGAATTTTTCAGGAAGTCCTGTGCCATTGACCCCAAATTTTGTGCCACTTTTTCAGGGC